>JAHBCN010014416.1:0-22688 GCA_019359885.1 Listronotus oregonensis
GATTTATTATTAAAATAATATTTATTAATGAAAGAGTTTATACCCTCATTTTTTATTAATTTTTTATAGAAAAAAGTCACTGGGGCCCGCGTTTTGCAAATTTATTGCTGACGCGAGTTGCTTTTCAAAAAACGTTGACGGCGGCGGCGTTGGGTTCTTAATGAGCCAATCTTTTGCAACTATGGAAGAAAGTTTCTTGAACCGAGAGTTTAGAAACATTAGAAGATGGCATTGACGGTTGTTTTTGGATAGTGAAAGTATTTCGGTAAAATTGAGTATTTTGTTTGAAATATCCCTTTCTAAAATTTGTTGAATTCTTGAGGTATCCTTTGGCGACTGATGTAGACTTCCAGCCTCCAAGACGTTTAATGTTGGATATTTGTTTCTGGGTTTGCGAGAAATTTTGCAGAGGACAGGTGAAAGCTAGGCCCAGTTTACAATTCCGGGTTGGGAAGTTTGAGGTTCGCTATTTCGATGGCATTTTTTCCGAAGTTATTAATGCCGATACATTGTACTGTACACACTCCGTGTTTATAGTTCCCCGGAAATCCCTATGTGGTGTTGTTTTTTCTTTAAACTGGCATACTTTCTATATAGATTAAAAAAATTTTTTCCATTTTCGGCATCTTTAGAAATGACAAAGCTTCTAGAGATGTGATTTTTAAAGTCTGGGATGTTTTATTAAACTAAATTTCATTGGTCTTCAAATGGTCTAGACATATTTTTGTTAACTCCCCTCTACGACAAGCGCCCGTTTAAAAAAAAGAGCCACTTTTATATGAAAATAAGTATCATGGGGGCTCTTCATCCATGAATTTGGATATTTCTTCTTCTAAAAAAAACTTTATCCTTTTTGGGCCCTAAAACCAAAGCTTTGTTTTTGGTAGACGACACTTTTAAAAACTTGCAAATCTATGTTCTTTCGGAACAATGATACTTTTTTAGCATAGGTATCTAGACCATGATGTATTGGGTTTTCTGTTTTTGATAAATAAAAAATGGGCCCAAAAAAAAATCTCTTTTTAAAAGACTTCACACCCTTCTTTGACACCAGCTCTCAAACATAAATTCTTTTTCATACCTGTGACGAGATTTCATGGGCGGGGAGATCTATTTGCTATTTCTGCTTTCGATAATCGATGCTGGTAAATCGTCTTTAGAATCCATTGAAAATGTTTCTCCAAGGTTGAAAAATGCGTGAAGAAAATTAAATTTTGATAGATGCATTAAACAATTGGTTTTGCTGTGGTTTTTTTTTGATAAATTTATATGGAGTTAATAAAAATATGTACAGGGTGACGTTAAGGGTAGCGAGCGGCCATATCTCATAAGATATTGGTCATAAATTTGAGAAAAAAAATCATAATAAAAGTCGCCAAGAGAAATTGCTGAAAATTATTTTCGAGTTTGTCAAACGTCCGCTAGAGGGCGTTACAACCAACAAAAGTAGAAAAATGGGATTTTTATAGAAATTTGTCTAATGAAAGATATCAATGATATCATTTTCATATTAACTGACCATTTCCCTACATTTTTGTCTAAACCGTTTTGTTCTATCTATCAAAATAAAGCGGTGGGGAAAGTTCAATTGTTTTTTTAAAAAAAACCAAGATTTCTCCTTTCTTTTGACCGATTTGAGCAAACTTAGGCTCATATGAAAGGCATAATTTGCACTAAAAAAACCTTATTTGGTTTGAAATTTTTTTTTGCTGTCCCCTTAGATGGGTTAACTGAAATGGTTAGCAAATTTTGGATTTTTTAAAAAAAAAAACAAATGTAATGGTATTTTAATTTTTATGTATTTTAAAAGAGAATAAATTTCTCTATAATTTACTAAAAAAATTTATTATTTACCTTTTTTGAACCGTTGATATTTATTGACCAAATTATAATTTTATTACATTAAAAAATGGCACTCCACTGTTTTTTATCAAAATAAAACCGTTTTGTAATCGCTTATTAGATGCTAACAAAAAGAACCTCTTGACTTTTTTTCGTTAGACAAGACAATGATAATTATAATAGTAACAGTATATAAACCTATTTTATTTTTTTAATCCAAAACCGTTTGTCTAACGAAAAAAAGTCAAGAGGTTCTTTTTGTTAGCAACTGATAAGCGATTTCAAAATTGATTTTTATTTTGATAAAAAACACTGGCGTGCCATTTTTTAATGTAATAAAATTATATTTTAGTCAATATCAACGGTTCAAAAAAAGGTTAAAATAATAAATTCTTTTCATTAAATTATAGAAAATTTATCCTCCTTTAAAATATATAAAAATTTAATATACCATTACATTTGTTTTTTTTGAAAAAACCCAAAAATTTGCTACCATTTCAGTTAAGCCATCTAGCGGCGACAGCAAAAGCCAAAAATTCAAAACCAAATAAGCGTTTTGTATTTTTAAATATGCTCTTTCATATGAACCTAAGTTTGCTAAAATCGGTCAAAAGAAACGGGAGAAATCTTGGTTTGTTTAAAAACAATTGAACTTCCCCCACCGCTTTATTTTGATAGATAGAACAAAACTTTTAGACAAAAAATGTGGGAAATGGTCAGAAATATGAAAATGATATAATCGATATAATTTTTATTAGACAAACTTCTTAAAAACCCATTTTCACTTGGTGTTGGTTGTAACGCCCTTAACGGACGTTTGACAAACTCGAAAAAAATTTCCAGCAATTTCTCTTTTGGGGTTTTATTATGGGGTTTTTTTTCAAATAACCCCACCAATATCTTATGAAGGCCCTCCTCCCTTAACTAAACCCCTTACTTACTTTGGTAAATTAGGATTATTTTTTTATTTTATAAAAGTTATAAAAAGACTGCAAAATTACAGCAAAATTCAGTTTCTTCAAATATATAACTATTATAAGCAAAATTATGCATTATATACTAATTTATGTTCCAAAAACTAAAAGATTTCACTTTTCCGCACTTGCTATTTTACGCACGCAGATTAGTGCAGAAAAGTATAGTTTTCCGCACACTTGAGAAAAAAACCTATTTGCCTTAGATTTAGGATACAAGGGTTTGTAAAGGTGCTGGGTCAAAATTTGGAAATTTGAATAATATAATAACCAATATTATACAGGATTTCACGGTCGATGGTTTAGACGTTTATGGAAAAGGGACGCAAATTTTTCTGAAAATTTATCATCTTACATTTTCTTACCTGTTCTATCTATCTAAAAATTTTCAGCATTGGACGTTGCCGCTTCTATCAAAAAATCCTAGAAATTTTTTTTTAATGGAACCTCCCTATATTAACAAGTTTTTATATTCGCCCTTTTATTATAATACTTTTTGTTAATATTGCCCATACCTATCTCTACCGGTTTTCGAGAAAAAAAAATAATTTGTGTTAAATATGGTCCAAAAACATGGCCCTAATCAAACTTAAAAAAATTAGTGCTCTCAATTCATGAAAAGTTGATGTTTTGGTGGAATTTCGACAGACACGATGTATTTAATTTACACCGGGAAATCGACTCCCATCATACAGGGCGTGCTAAAATTACTATTATTTCGTTATTCATAAAGGGTCAAAAGATCATTTTTCAAATGAAACCCCTGTATATTAATTAATAAAATAAAAGATGAAGAAGAACGTTTTAAGATGACATATCATGTCCCTATACCTAAATCATCAAGTTTGCTTAATAAAACCGCTTTTTTGTGAAAAATTATTTTTTAAAGAATTTAATTTTAAGTAACCATGGAAATATTAAGCATATGACAGTTTGACTACAAAATTTGACCCAAATGTTTTCTGTATTTTAAAGAAGAATAGAATGCTGAGAGATATCTCGAAATACTAAGGACGACTGTTCGTCGATAATTTGTCTTTAGAGGAATATAGGAATTCGTGGTTTCAACTGGACGGAGCGCCAGTGGTTTAGGCGCTTAGGGCCATGGGATTGGCCACCGAGATCACCCGATCTCACGCCGCTTGACTTTTTTTTTATGGAGTGTTTTAAAAGAAAGGATGTACATACATTACTCCAGTGCCTACTAAAGAAGAACTGCGACGGCGAATAGTGCGGTGTATTGAAGATCTGGATCCCCATCAAATTGAAAAAGCAACCACGAGTCGTGTTCAAAAGTACATTCTAAAATGTTTAGAATGTAATGGACAACATTTCCAGCATTTATTGTAAAAATTTGTTATTTTGTGTACAATTTTCTTATTTTTATTCATCTTAATTATGTTATTTTTTGTACTTTCACATGTTAATTGAATTATTTTGTAGTCAAACTGTCATATGCTTAATATTTCCATGGTTACTTAAAATTAAATTCTTTAAAAAATAATTTTTCACAAAAAAGCGACTTTATTAAGCAAACTTGATGATTTAGGTATATGGACATGATATGTCATCTTAAAACGTTCTTCTTCATCTTTTATTTTATTAATTAATATACAGGGGGTTTCATTTGAAAAAATGATCTTTTGACCCCTTTTTAGAATAACGGAAATAATAGTAATTTTAGCACGCCCTGTTGATATGGAGTCGATTTCTCGGTGAAATTAAATACATCGTGTCTGTTAAACTAACCACCAAAACATCAACTTTTCATGAATTGAGAGCCCCTAATTTCTTAAGTTTGATTAGGGCCATGTTTTGGACCATATTTAACACAAATTATTTTTTATCTCGAAAACCGACAGAGATAGGTATAGGGCAATATTAACAAAAAAGTATTATAATAAAAGGGCGAATATAAAAACTTGTTAATATAGGAAGTGTTCCATTTAAAAAAAAAAAGTTTCTAGGACTTTTTGATAGAAGCGGCAACGTCGCAATGCTGAAAATATTTTAGATAGATAGAACAGGTAAGAAAATGTAAGATGATAAATTTTCAGAAAAATTCTGCGTCCCGTTTTCCATAAACGTCTAACCTACCATCGACCGTGAATCACCCTGTATAAACCAATTTGTGTCAAATAAGAAATATAAAGAATCGATTCCTTTTAGAAACGGATCCTTCCAAAAAGGAATCGTTTTCTGGATTCGAATCCGCCCCGCTCTGATTAGCGTCTCGTAAAAGACTGTGTTCGTATTAGATCAGTTCGAGCGTCTATGGGAGCCTTTAACCGCGTCGAAATGCACTTAACAAATTACTCTCTTTAAGAAGGAACAATTAGATCAATTATTTAAATTCCCCCGTTTCAACAAACCGAGACAATAGAAATTTTTTACCGAAATGCAGCGAAAACAATGCCTCGTCATTGATTATCTTCATAAGCTTCAATTATTTTTTATGACTAAACAAATTCGCCCGGCTGCTTTCTTACCGACGGTTATTTACGAAGATGGAAGAAATTGTTTTTAAATTGTAGATTAATTTAAAAGAAGGAATTGCGTCAATTAAGATAGATACATACATAATGGGCTTTGTTTCTAAAATACTTAAAAAAATAAGGGAGGTTATCAATTCTACAAGGATGTATGTAATATTATTGGAATTGCAATATTTTTATATACTGGGTGGTGCGTCGCCGAACGGAACATAGGAAATCCCATGTAAATTTTAAGGGGGTCAATTATTGACTCCCCTGTACATTTTACAGAAAAAATGTAAGATAACTTTTTGAAGAGACTAATCTGACAAGCCCTCGTGCCTACTTTCAAAAAATTTTAATAAGCGAATCTTGAATTATTCAATTAAATGTAATTGCAAAATTACCAAATTTTTGGTTCAGGTCGAGGTTCAGGTAAAACCAAACAGGCACCAGTAAAATGAATATTGTCCCTAACATAAGGAAAAGTGTCAATAAATCAGTTACAGTCGGTATTTTAAAAAAAATATGAATTATTCAATCGACGAAAAAGTATCCATAATTAAGCGGCATTATGCGGGAAACAGTTTTAGAGCAGTATCTGAAATGTTTTCAATTTATTTCCCCACCAAGCCCATTCCGTCCATTTCAACTATTAAACGTATTGTCAGTAAGTTCGAGTCCAATGGTACCGTAATAAATAATTGTAAATGTTCAACTCAGTATATCGAAAATAGAGCCGAAGAAAAAAAGAACAGAGATCTTAATATTCTGCTGAGTGTGGAAGAAAACAATATGGTTAGTACGAGGGTTCTGGGGCGAGAGGTAAATAAACATCATACAACGGTATTGCGCACTTTGAAAAAACACAAATATTTTTCGTATAAATTCGAAAAACATTAAGAGCTGCAGGAAGGAGATGAAACGAAGAATGGCTTTTTGTTTTGA
This sequence comes from Listronotus oregonensis, assembly GCA_019359885.1. Classification (NCBI taxonomy): domain Eukaryota; kingdom Metazoa; phylum Arthropoda; class Insecta; order Coleoptera; family Curculionidae; genus Listronotus; species Listronotus oregonensis. The sequence continues at coordinate 6,239 of JAHBCN010014416.1, forward strand.
CATGATGGAAAGAGCAATAACAATAGGAATATTTTTTTAAATATTTGTTCTACCGATGAATGTAAGGTGACAGTTAAAGCGAGCGATATCTCATAAATATTGTATAGATTTGAGAAAAAAATCTAATAAAAGTGCCAAGAGAAATTGCTGAATTATTTTCGAGTTTGTCAAAGTCCGCTAGAGGGCGTACACCAACACCAAGTAGAAAAATGGGATTTTTAAAGAAATTTGTCTAATGAAAGTATATCGATGATATCATTTTCATATTTACTGACCATTTCCCCACATTTTTTGTCTAACACGTTTTGTTATATCTATAAATAGCGGTGGAAGTTCAATTGTTTTTTAAAACAAACCAAGATTTCTCCCGTCTTTTGACCGATTTTAGAAACTTAAGCTCATATGAAAGAGCATAATTTGCACTACAAAACGCTTATTTGGTTTTGAATTTGACTTTTGCTGTCGCGCTAGATAGCGTTAACTGAAATGGTAATTTTTGAGTTTTTTCAAAAAAAAAACAAATGTAATGATATATTAATTTTTATATTTTTCAAAAGAGGATACATTTCTCTATAATTTAATGAAAATAATTTATTATTTACCTTTTTTTAAACCGTTGATATTGACCAAAATATAATTTTATTACATTAAAAAATGATGCCACTGTTTTTATCAAAAATAAAAATCGTTTTGTGATCGCTTATTAGTTGCTAACAAAAGAACCTCTGACTTTTTGTTAGACAAACGGTTTTGGATTAAAAATAAATAGGTTTCATACTGTTCAATGATAATTATAGTAACAGTATGTAAACCTATTTTATTTTTTAATACAAAACCGTTTATCTAACGAAAAAAGTCAAGAGGTTCTTTTGTTAGCAACTAATAAGCGTTTAAACAAAACTGATTTTTATTTTGATAAAAAACAGTGGCGTGCCATTTTTTAATGTAATAAAATTATATTTTGGTCAATATCAACGGTTCAAAAAAAGGTAGATAATAAATTATTTTCATTAAATTATAGAGAAATGTATCCTCTTTTAAAATATATAAAAATTAATATATCATTACATTTGTTTTTTTTGAAAAAACCAAAATTTGCTCCATTTCAGTTAACGCTATCTAGCGGCGACAGCAAAGGTCAAAAAATTTAAACCAAATAAAGTTTTTTGACCGATTTTTAAAAAACTTACTCATATGAAGAGTAATTTGCACCAAATAAGCGTTTTGTAGTGCAAATTATGCTCTTTCATATGAGCCTAAGTTTGCTAAATCGGTCAAAAGAAACGGGAGAAATCTTGGTTTGTTTAAAAAAACAATTGAACTTCCCCACGCTTTATTTTGATAGAAAGAACAAAACTTTTAGACAAAAATGTAGGGAAATAGTCAGTAAATATGAAAATGATATAATCGATATACTTTCATTAGACAAAATTCGATAAAAATCCCATTTTTCTACTTGGTGTTGGTTGTAACGCCCTCTAGCGGACGTTTGAAAATGAAAAATTTCCAGCAATTTTCTTGGCATTTATTTTGATTTTTTTCTCAAATCTATACGACCAATATCTTATGAGATATGGCCGCTCGCTACCCTTAACTGATCACCCTGTACATTCACCCTCAACAATAAACCAAATGTTCAGAATTGCCGGTATTGGAGCCAAGAAAATGAACATCGCTTTGTTCATACTCGGACACAATATCCCCAAAAAACAAATGTATTCGTGGGAATTATCGGACACCATATAACTGAACCCTTTTTTATGGACTATAACCTGACAGCAGAAACCTATTTGGACTTATTTCAAAATCAAATTGGTTAAAATTTTAAGTCATCCTATGCTTTAAAAAAAAAATGAGAGGCAAAATGGTTCGTTTTCTGGACTACCGGTATTTTATGCACTTTATTCACCAGATTTGGCTCCATCAAATTTCTATTTGTTTCCGAATTTTAAAAAAATTGCTGGTAAAAAATTGGCCTCTGTTTTAGACGTGATTACTGACGCAAACGCCTGTTTTGAAGAAGTGGACAAATCAGCTTACAGCGATGATATAAAGGCTCTTGAGCACCGATAAAATAAATTTATTGTACCCTTACAAGGGGTAGGGGGGTTTAAAAATCGTCAAAATCTACATGAAACCCAAGGAAGTTTAAAGGTGTATGGAAGCCCAATACTATAGAACAAAATTGTCCAGGCGCGCAGGGCAGCGGGAATACGGGGGGTTGGCCCCGCGGAATTTGCGCAATGAATAGTATGTCAGGGCCGGATTTCCATAATTCTTTGTTACTATCTATAAAATTGACATCATCAAATGTCAAATTCCAACATTCACAGTTTTTTTTTTATTTTTTGCACAAAATTGTTGGTTATTAAAGGATACTGCTATAGAATATTTAAAATTATTGTGTAATATTAGATTTTATATCATCTGATATAATATGGAAAGAATAGATGGCGCCACTTTACTGCCTTCTATTTAAATGGTCGATATTTTTGGAAGTTTTGTATTTTACCAAAATCTTTGTAAATAAATAAAACACGATTTTTTAAATAAATTTCAAACATTGTATGATAGTATTATGTACTTATCACCAATTTTGTGATAAAAGAAGGGCAAGATATTGTAAATGAGTTTAATCTAATCCTAAGATTCTGGTTGTACATTAAAAAGTGAAAATATTTGTAACTGCTTTTTAGGCATATACTTTTCACTAATAACAAACATTCATGAGACAGAATAACAGTGGTTAAATATGTTTAGTAACCTTTGGTACCTGAGTATCCATTGTAACAGTATCCGTTAAATATTATGTGTCTCCAGTATGTCGAGCTTAAAAAGTTGATAATGCAAGATTAAGAAACCAAAAATCTAATTTATTCTTAAACAAATGGTATTGTCTCGAAAGTTGCCTCCTCTCCGATTTTGATCAAATTTAGTATATAGGGTTTTTTTTGGGGCGCTGATTACAAATCTGAAAAAATATCTTTTCGGCAACGTTTCGTTTCCGAGATCTTCATCATCAAAGTTGAAAATTAAACTAACCTCATTTTCACTATATTCTCCCTTCTTTTTGTACACAATTCTTGATTTTTACACTAAAGTGGCACACGATATTTTATAAACACCTTTTAAAACCTTGTATTTTTATTTGTTTTACATCTTTTTTCCATTAAATTGCGAACTTTTAAGTTCAAAGGCAGCAGCCATATTTGCTTAAAAAATAAAAATGTAAAAAAGGTGTAAAATAAACATAAAAAAGTTTTTAAAAGGTGTTTGTGAAATATTGTGTGCCAATTTAGTGTAAAAATCAAGAATTTTTTGCAAAACGAAGGAGGAATAGTGTAAATAAGGTTAGTTTGATTTTCAATTTTGATGATGAATATCTCGAAAACGAAACATTGCCGAATTTTTTTAGATTTGTAATCAGCGCCCCAAAAAACCGTACCAAAATTGTACTTCCTTTCATTCAATTAGAGGGACCTGTATATATTAAAATTTGCCTGGTCTGCCCAGTAATCAATAATTTTGATCCTTTAAAAGAGTGAACTAAATTATTAAATGAAATAAAAGTACCTAAATGTAAACCTTATTTCTTTTTAATAATCCACAGAAATACACAAACATTGTGGAAATCATCTAAAAGATAGTTAAGGTTGCCATACTTTTCTCACTAATATTTCCTATGAAATTTTCATTTTCTATTATTCATAATTGATATATTATTATTTATTCGATTACCTAACGTTACGTCTTATAAGAAGCACCTAATTTAAATATAAAAAATACTTACCTAAAGTTAAAAAGACGAGTATGTTACCCTTGGATTTGCAAAACAAAACCATACAACCTCTAGTCATTTTGTTACGATATTATAAGTAACAAACAATAAACACAAAATAATAGTCACAATTTAATAAACACTAATCACTAAAATAAGAAGGTTTTGATTAATCCAAAAAACGGTACTCCAGCTCATAAAATTATAATGTGTTGGCTAACTTCACACTGATTTATCAGTTTGTAAGTAGGCAACACATTAAATTATTTCGTGGAATTTCGTTATTGCGCAAAATCGGCGGGGCCAACTCTGACAGTTATTTTCATACTGGGCTGGACATTTTTTGATCGAATGGGCCATAGCATTGGGCTTCCATACACCTTTAAACTTCCTTGATGAAACCCCATGCGCGTTCATTAAAAAAAAAACATTTACTGCTGTTTTTAGAAAAGTCAAACTACGAATCAATTATCGCCATTTTTTATTGAACATTAAACGTTATCTTAGAAATTAAAAAGATATAAGATCCAGTCCCCTCTGACTAAACTTGGTATGGCATTAGTAGGAAGCCAAGAAAATCGCCTTCATGAGTAACCCATTTGTTTGCCCATATCAAATGACACCCTTGCCCTATGAAAAAGCTCTTATTTCTTATGACCCTTTATTAAATGAAATATATTTGATATTGTTTCTATACGACAGCGTAGTAAATATAAATGACACTTTATCTTGAAACAAAAATATTTTAAGTCATAAAATAAAATTTTGCTTACCTACAATGGATCCGATTCCAAAACTAATTGATTCCTTAAATATATTTCTAATTTAAGATAAATTGGTTAATAAATAATAAAATAATGAAATTTTGAATACGCCATTTTTCAAATTGTGATCTAGCATTCTCAAGAACCCTTATATCCTGAATAGGTTTATAAATGACAAAATCCACTATTTTGAATCTTAAATTTTAAATTTCCAAATTTTTACCCAGGATTAATCAGCTTCACACTAATTTTTGGGCAAGAAGAGGAAGCCTTTCTGTGAGCGTGGGATCAATAATAAGCCGAACGGCTCTTCTTTGAATGGAGTCCAGAATGCTAAGTGTTGTAGGGGACGCCATTCCCCAGACATGAGAACAATATTCTAAAGAGGGTCTTAATTGGGATACATACAGAGTATACAGATTGGAAGAAGAGAAATACTTTCTGGCTCAAAAGAGGAATCCAAGCTTTTTTGAAGCTGTTGATGCTATGGATGTAAGGTGTTTGTGCCAGTTGAGGTTATTCCCAAAAGTAACGCCGACAAGATTAAACGACTCTTTGTTCTGCAGATCTTGGCCGCTCATATGTAACGGATGAGCATTGGCAGACTTTTTCGCGACAGCGAACATGACTGTGTTTTCGAGGCATTAAACTGAACAAGATTTTTGGCGCCCCCATCCAAGATTAGTTTGAGGTCTTGTGAAAGAGATATCTGCATTGACCTGCGCTTGTTTTCCAAATCAGAATTACATGGTGGCTTAATAAATTAAATACTAGAGTGGAGGGTACTATCGTCAGCAAAACTATGAATGGGATTGATTGTGGAAGAGAGAAGATCGTAAATGTGTAGAAGAAACAGCATGGGTGCCAGCACTGAGCCCTGGGGCACACATGCACACACCAGCATTAATTTGGTAGAAGCTGGAAGAATGATCATCTACAATAACTGATATAGAAAAGAAACTGGAGAGCCAAGAGCAAAGCTTAGGTGAAAGACCGTATGAAGGAAGTTTGTTAAGAAGCCCATCATGCCAGACCTTATCGAAAGCTCTGGATATGTCAAGAGCAACGATCTGGTATTTATTTATTTATTTATCAATAAACGGGAAACCCCATTGAAGAATAACAAATACAGATTTTTTTTTTTACAAAAATACAAAATTAAAAAAAGTTAACATTCAGCAAACTTACAAATGGATAAATTCTAAACATAACTAAATAAATCATACTTATAACAATCTCCAAACATAAATTAACAAAATAATAAAATATAAACAATATTAACAATTTAAAACCTTTAATAAATTAAAACAGCCCAAATATATTTTTCTTAAATCTATTTAGTGAGCCCCCAAAAGGGTCCAGAGATGGATGGTCATTTAAGTATTTTAAGGTTCTGGACATAGGACCATATTTTCCATAATTGGTGGCATGAAATTTAACTTCAAAGATGTCATTCCTTCTCAACAAGCGATCAGGCACTTTTATAAAGATCTGCTCCAGCAATGCTGGACAATCAATATACCCATTCAACAATTTATAGACAAACAAGAGATCATTAACTATTCTCCTTTCTCTTAAGGTGTTTAAAGATAATTCATTATGTACATGAGCAAATCGAAATTGACAAAACCTTATAAACTTTTTCTGTACTCTCTCAATGTTGTCTATATGAACGTTATAATATGGGGACCATACTATGGACGCATACTCCAATCGGGAGCTCACTAGGGAGCAATAAAGAGGTTTCAAGAAAGACAAAGACAAGTCTCGGGCCAGTCTGAAAATAAGGCCCATCAACATCAATGCCTTAGAAACAACCAAGGAATAATGATCCCGAAAAGTAAACTTATCATCAAGAATTACTCCAAGATCCCTGACACTAGACAGAAGTGACAGTTCCTGCTCCCCAATATGATAATGAGTACTGATTCTCGTTCGATTTCTGTAAAAACTAATGTAATTACATTTACTGGTGTTTAGTAATAGGTAGTTAATCCTAGACCATTGAACAAAACGGTCAAGGTCCATCTGCAGTAGGGAACCACCATACTCAGACCTAACCACTCTATAAAGCTTCATATCATCCGCAAACAAAAGGAAGTGGCAGAACTTTAAATACTGACCTATGTCATTGACAAACAAGTTAAAAAGGAGTGGGGCACAGTGTCCTCCCTGGGGGACTCCAGATGTAACCGTTATCGATTTGGAAACAGACCCTCCAATCTTAACCCTTTGGGTGCGTCCAATAAGCATGCTCTGGATCCATCTTAAAGACACCTCATCAAAACCAGTTGCTCTCAGCTTCGCTAGAAGAAGCCGATGATTCACTCTATCGAACGCCTTGGAGAAATCCGTGTAGATAGCATCCATCTGATGCCCCTCTTCCAATGCATTCAAAATTTCGTTCTCATACACAACCAAGTTAGTTGTAGTTGATCGGTCCCTAGCGAATCCATGTTGTTCTTTGACTATACAGCCTTTACAGGACCAAACGAGTTGGTCGTAAATTAATGAATCCAGAAGCTTTGGGATGGCTGATTGTTTCGCAACTCCTCTATAATTACTAATATTCTCCCTATCCCCGGTCTTATAAATTGGAACAACAACCAACTGCCAGAGACTTGTTAAAAATATTACATAAAGGAACGCATAAACTATATAATACGAAAATTGTTGTAGTGGGAGTTTGTTAGTCTCCACCCACCGTCTCCACGTCCTTTCGCCCGACCCCTCAGCAGGTGTAGCGTAAATGCAATCTTAAGATTTAGGAATTAATAAATTTTGAAATTAAATAAAATTTATGTTAAATGAGATATTATTGTAATAGAAGAAAAAAATAATTATTGTAAAAAATTTAACTAGTAAAGATTGAACGCTGTAAGAACAACACCGATACGTCACGGTCTCATATGGCAAACCCGTATAAAACCGTGACGTATCGGTGTTATTCTAACAGCGTTCGATATCTAAATTAGATTATTGCCTTATTTATATTGCAAGAAAATTTGTTAATTTTAGTAAATTTGGCCCCAGACAAGTTTTTTTCTGTGTACATAAAGTTGGATTTTTAAACTGATAAGTTTTTGCAAGTAAAGAGATAAGTTTGAGACTTGAATAAATATTTTCAAAACAGATTCTATACTTATATATAAAAAATCTAAAATCCCCTTATTCGGTATATTTTTTTTTGACGCCGTAAATCAAATTGACGACGTACGACGACGCCCTGGGCGGTCTCGGAAAATAATAAGATTTTCCAGACGCCGAGGAAAAACTATTTTAATAAAATTTCACTAAAAGTGCCAAGTTAACACAACACTGCGTATTTCTTTTTCCATTAAAAAAGGAGAAGTTCGCCCGAAAGTTTTCGGTGTCAGTCTGTTGTTTTAAAAATATATCTGCGAAGTTTTTTTTTCGGTAGTTTGATAATCCGAGTGTCAAGCTGTCCCAAGAAAAGAATTCATAAATTTGGCGAGGCGGTTTTAGGGACGTTAAACAATATTTTGTTAATATATTTTGCGTGGGTGTGGACTGATTGTTATTAGTGTTGTAAATGGATATATTTCCATGGAAATAGAAATACTGGAAATTTGCGAACGTGTCTCAGAAATATTGTAATTTTTGGAAGTATGAAACATAAAAATGCGTTTAAGCCATCAAAACAAAGATTTTTATATATTTTTTATTTTACTCTTGCTTAGTACAAATGATACACTAGAAAAATAATTTTCAAAAAAGCACGTATAGTTTGTCTCAAAGTATACCGTGTTAGCTTTTGCCTTCATTTATGGATTTTACCTGCCGACAACAATAAAACTGCGGATCAGTAGGTATTAAAGGAAAGAACATTAGGGATGGACTCTAATAATATAAAGATTTATAATTTATTGTTTATTTAGGTAAGTATAATCTTAAAATTACATTAAGAAATTAAATCTATGCAAAGTTTTAATAAATTTATAACTGCATTATCTATACATAATTACTTTTTAATCTAAATATCTAAATCTAATTCTGTTTAACTATCAAAGTCATCATTGAGATTAATTACAATAGGATTTATGTTCTTTTGGACAAAAATGTAAGAGTCTTCAATTTTTATAATGTGCTGTAGTGAAATTTTTCCAGCTCTCAACTGGTATGTTACTAATTACATTGTTTATCAAATTTATAACACTGGGACTTAAAGTAGGTGTAACATTTTCTGCTCTGATCTTTGATTTTACTTGGTTCCACAATTGCTCTATGGGGTTAAACATACAGTGATACGGAGGAAGCCGTAAGACAGTATGCCCAGCCTGTTCAGCCAAATTATCACATACATATTGTTTTTTAATTGCATACGAATTTAGGACTTCCAAAAGATGCGTTTTTTGTAACTGAATTCAAAATAAATATCATTTTCTAACAAATATTCCTGGATTTCAATTTTTGAACTTGATGAAGCTGGTGCTTTGTGTAGCAGACGGCTGTGGTAGATTGCGTTATCCATGACAATAACACTGTTGTTTGGAATATTTTTTAAAAGATAATTTTGAAATCGGTTTTCAAAAAGTTCTGCACCTGTATCCTCATGATAATCCAAGCTAGAATCCTTAATATTCTTTGCAGAGAACAGTGAGCAGTTTGGGACAAATCCGTCTTCTGAATCAGCGTGTATTATGGTAATGCGTTTTCCTTTATTTAAAGGTGCTTTCGTCTGACAGTTTTGACTGGACTCAACCCATCCTTTGGATACTGTGTCGTGTGTATCGAACCATGTTTCATCAAGGTAAATTATGGATCTGTTTTCTAACCTATATCTTTTAATTTCTTGAAGGTAATTAAATCTCCAAGTGCGTAATCTGTACGATTCCATTACTACTTGTCTTTTGTCTATTTTGCGGTGTTTAAATCCCATTTTACAAAGGGTGGCACGGCTAATATTTATATTGGTTTCGTCTTCGTCCATCTTCTTTTTCAGTTTAACCAAGGTATGAACTACTCCACTCTCATAAAGACAATATATTTTTCTTCTTATTAGGTCCTGATCACTACTGTCTATACGGTGAGATTGAAAATCACTACATTTTTTCTTTTGTTCAATTCTTCACTAATAATAATATCCCTTATCGATGATATTGGAGTTTTTGTAAGTAGACAGGTTTCTTTTAAAGCTTCTTGTTTAATTAGTCCTTTACTGATTAAAGTTTCATACGCATTTTTCACAACCTGTTTTGCATCTAATGACAAATGATTTCGACGCGACATAGTTATATTCTCGTAAAACAATTTTCTCGAAACGCACAGTAAAAACTGCCACTAAAATATTAGCCGAAATATTTATATACCTAATGGTCAATACCCAAGAAATACCTGGCTCACCTGCCATTATAAAATAATGGGTTTACCCAACAACAATACGTAATAAAATGGTTAAAGGTTTATTGGGGTATTGTCCGTCAAAACCCATAGCGATATACTTTGAGACAAACTATATACTATTACGATTACGAATAATAAAATCTCGATCTCGGGGATTCACCGATTATTGCTTGTTGGCTATTGCTTGCTTAATTGCACTCACATGAAGACGGCATTGATGCTGAATAGAATATTGAAGGTGTGGATGATATCGATGAAAATATGCCTCTTGATCAAATTGCACAACTTGTGTCTCGTGCTCGTGTGTAAATTACTTTTTCAGAAATTTCACTGTTTTTTTGTATTTTTAATACCTAAATTTTTATTTATATTAATAGTTTTTGCCTTTTAAATGACAATTCCACCTTATAAATAACCACATTTGAAATGTCAAAAATCGAAATTTGCAATTGGATAGCAGAAAAAAACATATAAAACATATTAAGTTGTAACGGTTTAATTTTGTCGATGCTATGTTATGGTGAATGCGCTGGTAAATGGGTAAATGGTCTACAGCATTAAATTTTTTTTTTTAATATTCGAGCTAATCTATCTTGGATGCGCTGACGAGTGGTTGGTCCGATTTTTATTTTCAACTGCTGCAGCCGGCCTGGCGGCCTGGGCCATTTTGCATGGCGGCCGCTGGTGAAACAACATTGGTTTAATATTTTTACTGCGAATATCGTGGTCATCCGTATGGGATTTTTAATTTAAACCATCCATATCTTTGCAAAGGCTCCAGTTTTGTTGTTGTGTGAATATTTTTGAAAATTAATGGTGAAATTTGCAAAGATAGTCTCTGAAAATCAGGATTATTAGATTTTATTCAAGCCGCCCACTTCGAGGCCACATTTTAACCTAAATTTGCGTTCAAACTGACCTCCAAATTCAAGTAAAACTCCAAAATCAAGTTTAACCCCAAACTTAAGTGTAACTCCAAATTCAACTTTAACTTGTGATTTGCCTCAAATTTTACTGCGGGGTTGAGTCCAGACTCTGCAGACCACCCTTACCTGCCGTCAGGAAACAGGCAACCTCTTATTAATTTATTTATTTAACCATTACTAATCCTAATTTATGTAACTTGAAAACTTAAACTTTTTTTAATTTATGAAATTTAAATCGTCAAGAAATTATTTCAAAATAAATGTAATTTGTTTTTAATCTTTTTGAGTTTTATTTAGCTCACCTGATACCAGAATAATTTGTATTATTATATTATTATTATTTATTTTTTTCTTCTCTTTAATGAGTATTGACCAAGACAGTTTTTTTTTAATGCTTATATGCTAACTTTTTTTTTGTTTTGTCGTGCACTGGTGTGTGATCGCCCAAGCAAGCTCCTATAACATCTAGGGGACTTCCAGTTTGTAGTCCGTAAGAAAAGTGGTGGCGCCATAACGAACTCACTATTTCTCACCCTGAGCTGCGGGTAGGTTTGCACGCGCACCTACAGCTTGCTTTGGCGTGAAGCTAACCTGTGCACAGGATAAATTTCGTATTAATTTTCTTACTTTTCCTTTTTGAGCAATTGGAGTGACTCATCATAGTCACACCAGTTTTTATTTAAACACTGCTTTAAAAAAAAAGTGCGTGGCGAAGTAACATAATATTAGTCGCTCAGGTCATGTTCGGTTAATTCGAACTGTACAGAGTGTCCAAAATTTAGTGTCAAACTCTTCAAATTTTAAAGCACTTTATTTTTCTTATTTTAAATATAAGCCCCTGTATATTTTATGCCTTTAGATGCAGAATTAAAAAACAAACATTTTTTTCCAAATATAACCCTATTGAAATTTCTAACACATTAAAAATTATTCGTAAAAAACTTATCTTGGCATCTATTTCAATAGCAATATCATTGAATAAAAATGGTAGGTGGCTATGAAAAAACAATTTATTGACATTAGAGTTTCCTATCAACGTTAATGATTACCTAGAAATTTTTAAAGCTACATAAATGTTAGCGAAAAGGTATTACAAACTAAAAATTAGGTTTATTTAACCTTTAAAGGTATTTCTTAAATTAATAATTTACTCGAATTTTTATAATCTGTCAAAATTCCGTCAGTTAAATACAGTGGCGTAGTCAACCTTTCAGGGCGGGGGCCAACGTTTAAAGGGGCGCTTTATTTCTTAAAACATTTTTATTAAAAAAAAAACACACACAACAATAAACAAACAAATCTATATTTGAAACTTTAGGCCAGAAAGGAAAAATAATGACAATATAAAAAAATGTTCTTACCCAGCAGTTTTTTGAAAAAATCTTGTAATTTTTAGCTGTGTGTTGCGCTAACATCATTTTTTTTTCACGATATTCCTTCCTGAACTGAGCACCTGACTTTTTTTTTGTTTTTATCCATTTTTACTCTTAACAAGTTTACCTTTGCATAGACAATAAACGACTAAATAACACCACAAAGAGGAGAATATGAGTACCAGAAATAAATAACATACGTTGGAAATCTGCCGATTTGCAATATTAAAAAATAAAGTAAACAATTCTGGAATATATCCAATACCGACACAATAAAAAGAAATGCCACCACAAACGGACGCCGCGCTCAGCGGCTTTTTCCGCGTTGTTAGTGCTTTTGAAGAGAATAACCGCTCCGCTGACACTGTGGAACAGAAAAATTATTAACAAAAAGTGTAGACAATTATTATTTTAAGATATGACTTTTAAAATTACACCAGCAAGTAAAAAATGTTTAAAGCACAGCATAGTATGTAGTAAATAATACCTGTTTTATATACGGTAAGTTTGTGGAGCAGGGGCGCTAGTCTAGAGGGGCGGGGGGGGGCAGTCGCTGGCCCCCACCTGGCTACGCCACTGGTTAAATAGTCTCCAATGTCAATAAATTGTTTTTCATAGCCACCTATCATTTTTATTCAATGGTATTACTATTAAAATAGATGCCAAAATAAGTTTTCAACGAATAATTTTTAATGTGTTAAGAATTTTGATAGGGTTATACTTAGAAAAATGTGTGTTTTTTAAGTCTGTATCTACCGACCTAAAAATATAAAGGGGCTCATATTTAAAATAAGAAAAATAAAGTGCTTTAAAATGTAAAGAGTTTGACACTAAATTTTGAACACCCTGTACAGTTCGAATTAACTAAACATTACCACAGCCCTACTTCACTACAAGCCGTGAACAAGGAAATCTGGCAACTATGCCTTGAGATCTAGCGACAAACGTTTAGTCATATGATTTACGTTGAATGACCTGTTTCTCTGTTGTGTTATTGTGAATAAATCAACTTTTTTGAAAGAAAATATTGTTAAGATAAAGACTAAACCTGTAAAAGGTCTTACTGTGTGAAATTTGTGAGACCGGGACAGTTTTTTCCGCAGACATTGCGTAAAAACAAAAATATCTGCGGGTGCAATGTGCCGGTGTTATAAAGTACTTAAAGTAAATGGCGGCAAATGAACTTGACATTTTGTGGTGGTGTTTTTTAAAAAATAATTAAAATTGAAAGTGTGTTTTAATGATTCGTGCTTGGCTTTAATTTTGAAGGTATTTTTTTAGTTATTTTTTAAAAACAGTAACAAATATTAGCATTGGAAATTACCGTAAGTACTTAGGTATACATTTTGGAATTTTGTCGTTCGTTTTGATTTTTGTTATTGCGTTGCATAGGTACTTGGTGCCTGCTTATTAGATACTATTTAGTTACTGTTATTATTATTATTTTCCTCCAAGTCCTTGTTGTGTGCCTGGGTGCAAATCCAATTATAAAACTTCTCTTGATGCAGGAGAACCAGCTGTATCTGTTTTCACCTTTCCAAAGGACGAAAACCTTAAAGCCCATTGGCTTAGGAATATTCCTAGACAGTCATGGTCACCCTCAAAATATTCTGTGGTTTGCGCTAAGCATTTTGTAGAAAGTGACATTATTAGAGAGGATGATTATCGCTTGCCAGATGGGTCAATGCAAAAGGTACCTACCAAAACTAGACTAAAGTTAAATGCAGTGCCTAGTATTTTTCCAAATTTACCACATTACTTCTCAAAAACAGTCCCTGTTTCCCGAAAAGTCCTGCTGAAAGCTTGGCATAACTTGAAAACAATAATGGTCGCCTTACAAACGACACCTATTCTGCACTTTGCCATAGTACCTCTGTTTTACTAGAAATAATTGACTATTTATTTTCAAAATTTGATTTGTCGTATATTTTACCAGGTAAATTTACTACTGAAAAGTTAGAAAAAAGATTTGGTAAATACAGACTTCTCGGAGGTTGTAATTACAATGTTAGCTTTGATGATATTTTAAATGCTGAGAAAAAAATTAGACTCAAACATATATTTAGAAGCGCTGCTGATGGTAATTTCTCTTTAGCTGAGATTAAAAAACATGAAGACAGCTGTATCCAGGAAAATGATCTTGATTGGACAATACCTCAAAATAATTACACTGAAAAATTTTTGTTTTTACTTGAAACTGAATACCTAAATGAATATGAAATTGACAAATCGGTACAAATTTATATAGCCGGTTATGCTGCCCACAAAATTGTAAAAATATAATAATTGTAACATCTGTGTTTCTTTTCTTGTTGAAAGTAAGGGAAACCTAATTGACGACGAATACTTTGATTGTCTACAACGTGGCGGTTTAAAGGTTCCTACAGAAATTGTTAAAGACGTTCTGTTCCATATGTGCGCGATTTTTGAGAAAATTATTAATGACCCTGATACTGAGAGTGACTTCCTAAAATGGAAAATCAAAAAGCTATCCTGTGTGATCTAACTAATTTAAGCACTAGACAATGATTTATGCTCGCAATGTATTTGTGGTAACGCGAACAAAAATATGTTCATTATGATGTGCTCTATATTTTCAAACATTCTTTTAAATAATTATGTTAAAAAAGAAATAACAAAAATGCCACAGAAAAATCGGAAAAGGCTGAGTCAAAAAACAAAAAAGGAAACTAGACACATTTAATAAATAAATAAACAAAACTAAAACTAAGTACAATTACTAACTAAATGTTAAATTACACTTGTTTCCTTTTACAACAGCATCATGTTCTTATGCCTTGACCTATGCACATAAATTAATTTGTTTTAGAGTTTAAATATTATATAAATATATGTATTTTTTCAATTATTATACTGATTTAATTATTTTAATGGAAATATCAATACTATTTACGCGATCTTTGAATTGAGCCTTAAATGAATTTAAAAATATGCGCCTCGATACCCGGATTACGCTCATCGCGCTCGAGGGAAACCGATCTGAATCTCTTGCCGGTTGCGGCGTTGCCAAGTGGTTGTTCACGGCTTGTAGTGAAGTAGGGCTGTGACATTACCTAATCGACTGATATTACGTTACTTGTGTAGTTCTATTTGCAACATATATGGGAAACTTTTTTATTATTAATTTTACGAAAAAAAGTTATTCTTTATAAAAAGTACTGCATACTATTAAAACTAAAATACAATCATTAAATATTATTTTTTTTCAATCCTATACGAGGTAAGTCAAAAAATACGAATTTCAGTCGTATTTTTTGTAGTTGTAGTGGCGTAAAGTACCTTTATATTTAACAATACCAAAAATTGTTATTATAAAAAGTTGTTCGGAATTAAAAACCACAATTAAATGCGCAGTTGCATTAATTCAATTATAATATTTTTTTTTATGTCTCAAAACATTTCTACTCGAACAACGAAAATTTAACTGTAATTATTGTACCGGGTGTTCCACTAAGAGAGGTAGTCAGCTATATCTCAGAAACCACTAATAGTATAACTTTCGGGAATTTTTTTTTTAAATAAAAGCGACCAAGAAAATTGCTGGAAATATTTTCAAGTCTGGGATGGCCGCTGGGCGTAAGGTAACGTCAAAACATAAAAATATACATTTCTCAAATATCAAATAAAGTGTGTCAATAAGTAATTATTTTAATCTTTAATATTTTCTAAACAAAAAATGTTCAGGTGTAATTTTTGTCAGTTCTAAAATAAAGTGGTGGAAGGTTAGTTTAATTTATAAAAGTGCTAATAACTTCGGTTTGCTTTTCACCAATTTAGTGAACTTGGTCTCGTTTGAAGAGCATTTTAAGCATTATTCTTAGGTCCATAAACTATTGCTACACTTATCTCACAAACGCCGCTGAGGGCGTCAAAGGTAAAACTAACTTATTTTACGAAATTTTTTGAAAAATTTAAATACAATGATATATACCTTTTTACATGTTTATATAGAGAAAAAAAAACCCAACAAATCGGCAAAAACCGCAATTTAATATCTCTTTTCAAACCAATATAGCAAAAATATAAATACGACATAGAGACGTAACGTATTTAACGACACAATTGTTTTACTGGGCCGATTTTTTTAGGTAAAATAATTTAGAAATTTTTACAAAATTTAATGACATACTACATAATTTTTACTTATTTAACCCATTTAACCATATTAGACAACTTAGATAATTACCAACCTATAACTGTAATAATCCATAGAGCGTGGCCCTT
>JAHBCN010014417.1:0-22700 GCA_019359885.1 Listronotus oregonensis
CACTGATACCATCCATATCACTTTAAAAAGAGTACAAGCGTTAAACCAAAAACGACCCCCCACTGGTAACATTCTGCCAGGAAATGTTAAAACGAAAAAGAAACCCAAAAAAAAAATTTTTGGACGAACGTTTTCCCAATTTTAAAAAACCCCTCGTAGAATCAGGCCCATTATTTCCACCACCAATTTGGGGAATTATGGCTGGAGTGTTGAAGGCCCCGTAAGGGCCTTGAGCTGTTAAAATGACTGAATAGAAACTAGTTGCATTTTTAAAAAGATCTGCCACTGTTGTTGGAAGATGTAAATCTAGGATTACACACAATGTGGGCAACAAGATGGCGTTCGTACTTTAAACCAATTTTTTTCGGGGCAATGGTTGGGGTCTAGGCCAATTGGTGGCCACCCCCCCCTATTTTTTTTTTTATTTGGGGTTACTACAAGGAAATAGTATATGCTACAGATTGGACTTTGGGACCAAAAGAGAGAATTTGAAGCTCAACGTGTGGTAAATGCCAATCAGCGAAGTTTCCCGACTACTTGCTAATTTTGTAAGGATGCAGAATAGGCATTTGTGGTAAAAAGACTAGATTGTTAAATTTATATTATATATTTGAAGCCCCTTTTTTTAAAAATTTTTGGGGAGGAAAATAGGTATAAACCAGTGGCCGCCAACCTTTTCAATGTGTTGAGTCATAATTTTGGAATAAAGAGTGAGCTACCTACGTAAGCCAACCTAAATTAAATAATACACCGGTATTTTGACGTAAAATGTTTTTATTTCATAATACTTTAAAAAACTAATGACTTATAGTTTTTATTTATACCTATCCTATTAAAACCCCCAAAAATGTACTTTCCATATTTATATCTCCCAAACATACCAAAATTTTTATGCAGCCACAATGGCATGTCACATACGATTTGATAAAGGTGAATACAATTAACAAAAAAGTAATGCACTATTTTAAGCAAAAACATGTGCAGATAAAAAATACATTACATGCCCAATGAGAAGATTGACATTCAATGTCATCGAGAATTTTTTTAATGTTAGGAGCATAGTTTGATACAGCCATTCGAATACAATTAATCAAATGTTTCTCTGTAAGTCGATTTTATTTGTTCTTAATTAACTTCATATTGGAGAGAAAAGATTCACACAAATACGTTGAACTAAATAACGCTTTAATTTTAAGGCAACACGACATAGAATTGAATTTTTGTCTTTAATTACTAAAGCACAGTTACATCTTGTATTTAAAAACAACGATTTTAAAGCTAAAATTTTGAAACGCGATCACTTCCATTTCTGTTGCAGTGATGTCTTCGTCAAAGTTCTTCATAACACAACTTGCAAACTGTTGTATATAGATTTCCATGAAGGGTGAAACAACAAATTGCATCATTAAAGCAATTTTTTTAAAGTCCTGGTAACGATTTGTGAAGTTCTCCTTTAAGTTAGAGACTATTTTCATATAATATTTACTGTCATAGGGTTCTAATTTTCGATTTTTTTTTTGTGTGAAAGAATGGGAAAATGCTTGATGTCGCGGTTTCTTGGATTTTGTTCCCAAAACTTATGTTTTTTGTTAAATACATAGTATCAGAAATCATTTCCGCTAGTACTTTGTCTCTCCCCTGAATTTGCAAGCTAAGCTTATTAAATTTTGCTTTAATGTCCACAAGAATACCAAAATCTCTAAGCCAGATTCAATTTTCCAGTTCCGGAATCGGTTCATCGCGCTGTTTGAAAAACTGGACTATGCAGCCAGGAATCATTGCACGTTTCACACTTTTATCCTCTGCCCAACCATCGGACTTAGGTAAAAGTAGCTCTCGAATTGACAGTCAATTTCATCGGCCAAGGTTTTAAATAGTCTTCTTAATAACGTAAAAGCTCTTAACCTTGTTACAATTTTTACCACCAATTTTAAAAATATTGTTTAATTTTAAAAATTTTCCCCATAATGCCCTGATGTATAATACAGTGGTAACTGAGAAATTGTGGAAAAATCATCATTACACATAGCGCCACCAGACTTATTTCAACCCACCATGCTGGAGCCCTCGGGCAACCTACCATTTTCGTATTGGAATTTTCTCTATGAAATAAGATTTTTAAATGAGAAACAAAATCCAGTTAGGGTATGTTCTTTATTTAAATTTGGCTTATTGCAAATAGTAGTTTTTCTTCTTCTTCTTCCCTGGAGCCGTCTTATTAACTACCGGAGGCAGCGCATATGGGCTTTTGTCCAATCTCCCATTTCTTTATATCAATCCTCCCATTAGTCCTGTTCCTTCTAGAAGTCTGTATAACCCCGAGATGGTTGGTTATATATTCCTGTGGGCTCATTTCCGGTTGCCCAAATAATGCCTGTTTTTGTGATTCAATGCTTTACATTCGCACAGGATATGGTAGGTTTTTTCTTCCCCCTCGTCGCACATTCGCAATTGGGTCCCCATTGTATGAGCCTATCTTGTGTAGGTTTCTCTTAGGTTATCATGTCCTGTTAGCAACTGTTATGCGAAGTCTTTTCCTACTTTGTCTGATTAGTTCTTCCTTCGTTCTTTTGGATGGGCCTCTTATGAAGCTTTTTCCATGTCTTATTCTACTGAGGTTTCCCCAGTATTCTTCGTGTTTGTTTCGAATCCATTTCCTGGTTTTCCCTCGTGCTGTGGTTTTGGTCACTCCAAGGGCAGGTTCTGGCCCAAAGCATGGTATGGATGATCCCTGTCTCCCTAGCTCATCCGCTTTTTCAATGCCTTTTATCCCTGGATGTCCTGGTACCCACAAAAGAGTTATTCTGTTGCGTTCTCCCAGGGCTTCCAGTTCTTTTTGGTATTCCCATGTCAGCTTGGACGTTACCTTGGGGTTTACTAGTGCCCCTAGTGACGCTTGGCTGTCTGTTATTATGCAGATCCGCTTGTTTTTATTAGCCCTCCTGTTATTTTCTTTTGAAGTAAATAATACAAGCATAAATTTCCGTTTGAAAAACAAAACTGTGTGTTCCTAGTTGGGAATTTTAAATTCACGCCCGCTCCAGTTCCCTGCTCGGTTTTTGGGAAACCCTCCGTATACCAGATGATGTCTCCAACCGTGCCGGGAGATCGGGTTGCTGCCACTTACTTCGATCTGGAATTTTTACTCGAAGTTTTTGTTGTATAGTATGGGGAATCATCTGGTCTGTTCTTTCGTCCAGGATGTTGCCGCCAACCTGACTTTTTATATTGTTGTGTCCCAAACTAGCGTAGACTCCAGTTGGTTTCTGTTGCAGTCGGAAGTAGCTCATTCTTTCCTCTCTCATCACTATAAGGTTAAGTGGTGGAAGGTCTAAGAGACACTCCATGGCTGCTGTTGGGGTTGTTTTAATTGGTCCTGTTATAGCTAAGCAAGCAAGTCTCTGTACCTTGGCCAGTTCTGTAACAGCAGTTCTTTGTCGCATTTTTATCTACCATACCATTTTTACCCTTCTTTTTATTGCACTAACGCTAAAAAATAGGTTGACTATGACAAAACAAGAATGTAGGCGTTGTTAAATTTTGACATGTCAATTAAGCAATCTAGACAATCTTTTTAAGGCTTAAAGGAAAGTGGTAGCGTTGATTATAAGAAACGGCAAGTGGTAAACCGGAATGCTCCCAATAAGAAAAAAGAAATGGAGATTTTACGTCATGGTGAAGCTAATCCCCAGGTCAGTAGCCGTCAATTAGCTAACTTATGTGACACATCCCAATCTACTTCTAATCGCCCCACTTCTGTACCATCATAAATGAAGCCATAGAGGCCGGTCACAATTTTTTGTCCAGAATATTGTTTTTCGATAAAGCAACTTTTCCCAGTAACTTTTAAGGCAAGTAATTCCAACAAGAACATATTATAACATGAACAGCAGTTCTTTGTCGCATTTTTGTCCACCATACCAGTGATGCGTATGTTATCATAGGCCTTACCACCATAGTAGTTACTAAAAAGCCAAAAAAATATCATTTATTTATAAACATTAAAATACATGTTGGTCACTGTCCATAAGCAAACATTTATAGATAAATCAGTTTAGGTTACACTTTCTCGGCGTTATATCGTGGAAATTAATTTTGGTCCGAGGGTTATAAATAGGGCCGTTATGTGACACATTGAGTAATGTGCTTCATACAGTTCTCAAGTGATAGATAGACGAACCCTGTCGAGGTATAATCCTGCATGATTTTATAAGCAGGGAATGACCCGAATTCAGCCTTGGGGTTGGATACGGGAATATCAAAACTAACCATATTACAGAATCAATTTCTAATTTTGTGCACCCTTTAATGCAATGCAATTAACGTAGAGGTAATTTAACATACTATCAGTATACAGTGTGTCCAAAAATTGGGCCTACATGTATTGGTAACTCGGGAACCATTAGAGCTACAGTGTTGGTTAAATTAGGAAAGTTTTAGACAATTTAATTGCAAAATTAAATCTGCTTTCAGATTTTATTTATCTTTTATGGTTTTTGAGATAATTAAGAAAAACCAAAATGGTGCATTTTTAACTTATAGCTGTAGCTCGCAAACTAACAATTTTTCGGTTTTAAGATTAATACATTATTAAAACACTTTCTGAAGAAGAATTTAATTTAAGTAAAAATATTTTTCTAACTTTATTTGTTTTTGAGATATTTACCCAAACATTGGATTTTATACAGACGCCATATTGATTTCATTTTTGAAAAGAGCTCTTCAAGACTTTCATGTGATCACAAGTCTAGGTTTTCAGATTGCTTAAGCTCTAAAAACGATAATTTTTGTTCATTTGATAGTAGGCTTAGACTAGACTGCGTAATGACTGCCACGTTTCATAAAAAACAAATGATACGCATCTTATAATTTAAATAAATTAAAAAAATTTTTTGGGGTTTTTTTAAATTTTTCTTTAAAAGTTAAAAAAAAAATTTAATTTTAATTAAAATTTTAAATTTCCAATAAAACCCCCTTATTTAATTTATTCCAATAAAGAAAAGGGAAAATAATTGGGGGGTTTTGGAAAAATTTTAAATTAAAAAATTAAAAATGAAATTCAAAAAAAAGAAAATTTAAGAAAAACCCTAAAAAGGAATTAGATTTTTGTTTGTTTGGGTTTTAGGCTTTAAAAACCGAATTTAAAACTTTACCAAAAAATTTTTGAAGAAATAGGCTTTTTGGAAAATTTTTAAAAAATCCCCCAAATGGGGGGGAAAAATTTTTTGGGAAAACGGGCAAAATTAAAAGGGATTTGGCTTTTTTTTTTAAAAACCGTTTTAAAATTTTAAAAACGTTGGAGGGTTTAGGGAATATTTATAGACGAACC
The DNA here is from genome assembly GCA_019359885.1 of Listronotus oregonensis. Lineage (NCBI taxonomy): Eukaryota > Metazoa > Arthropoda > Insecta > Coleoptera > Curculionidae > Listronotus > Listronotus oregonensis. The sequence continues at coordinate 5,330 of JAHBCN010014417.1, forward strand.
CTTTGTCAATAAAATTTAAAATGAAGGAATTACCCAAATTTCCCCAAAAAATTAAAATTGTTGGAAAATTTAAAGGAAATTTCACTGCCTTATACAGAAAAAAATTTACATAAATTTTTAAGGGAAAAAAAAAAGAGGGTACAAAAAATTTGGTTTAAAATTTTGGTTGTGGGTTTATTTTTAAAAGCACCCCCTTTAATTTTTTCCAAATTTTTAAAAACCCCCTTTTTTTTGTTTTAACATAAGTTTAATTAGACTTTTTTTTTATTTTTTAAAAACCCCCTTTTTATTGCACTCCGCAAAAAAATTAAAATGGCCTTGGAAATTTTCAGTCCCCCAAAGAAAACAAAATTTTGGGTTAGGAAAAAAGCAATGTAGCGGAATAAGGGAAGGTAAAGGAAGTCCCTAGGAAATATTTAATGCAACTAATCCCCCTAATGGCAATTGCCTTTGGCCACCCCCAAACACCAATCCCCCCTTTTTACCTATAAATGGTAGGGACCACAAAAATTTTGCCAAAATAGGTGAAAATTTAGAACCAAAGGGTAAAAAGGGATGTGGTTTTTGCTTCCCATTAACCCGAAACCAAAAGTTACCCAGTTTTAAAGGGGTTGGAAAATTTGGGGAAAATGTTTAAAAGGGGAAAACTTCTGTTTTTAAAATTTTTTTTTTAAACAAACATTACCCACACAAATGGATAAGTAGGGATGGACTAAAAACATCTTTAGAATTCTTTTTGTGGGGCTACATTAAAGATCGGGTTTATGTGAATTTTCCTACAACACCAGAAGACATGAAAAATAGGATAAGGGATGCCTGCAGGAAAATAACACCCTTTATTCTAAAAAACGGGCAAGAAACTATTGTAAAAAGTCTAAACATGTGTAACCAAGTTGACGGGCAACATTTATAACGTCATAATAATTAAAAAATAATTAAGGTAATTAGTAAAAAAAATATTATTATTTATGTTAATGTCCGACTGGTATATTATTTGACAAATAATAATATTATGTCAAAGTCAGTTAAATACGAAATATTACCCTAGGGCGTTATTAAAAAAAATAACGCCCTAGGGCCTACAAATTTACCAATAAATAAACAATAAATTATCTTCATTTGAGCATTTATTACGAAAATACAAACATACTTACATAATATACTTATCATAATAAAAATTATTTTTTAAAGTAAAACGTACAATTTTCAAATTTACCGGAAAATTCCCCATTTCCATACCCCACCGCAGTTGCTGTGTTACTTGAAGTAATACTTTCCCCAACTACAAGGGAACACCATCGACCTCAAGCGTTATTATCCTTATAAAAATCAAAACTTTGCACAATAAAAATAATATCTTAAACAGCATAAGCAGTAGCCAAAAAACAATTTGTTCTTAAAGTAAAGTTGGGATGTTTTATTCTCCTAACTTGTACACTCTTAATGTATTAAAAATTAAAGTTTACCTTACAATGTACACATTTTTTTAAAAGGCATTTCCTTACAATCAAGCAGAATCTTTGCCTTCTAGTACACAAAGATACATCTTTTTTTATTTAATTTAATTAAAAAAACGTCCCTGTATGTAATATATTATATAAATTAAAAGGCAATGAAAACCTAAGCTGATTTAAAATAAAAATATAAAAGCTTGTAAAAGCCCTCGGAAAACACACCATCGACCTCAAGCGTTATTATCCTTATAATACCCTTGATACCTTAATAACTATAATGTTTTCACAACAGCGGTAATATATATATATATATATATATATATATATATATATATATATATATATATATATATATATATAATATATATATATATATATATATATATATATATATATATATATATATATATATATATATATATATATATATATATGTACCTTAACATTCCCTAAAACTTTTGTATTTAAAGTTTTTTTGTACTTAAGATAGCAATGACTTACCCTGTATAACAGATTATTTTTATTTTTTATAAAAAAAAATTGTTTTAAAACGTAATATTATTAATAAAACATAGCTGACTCTCACCCTTTTGGTAAATCTTTAAATTTTTTATCGTAAATAATCTTTGTGGTTATATATTATAATACAAACCAAAGTGTAATGTTAAACAAAAATGGAAATAAAAGTTTATTAACTTAATTAAAAACTCTTGGACATCAAGACCAATGTCCGTTTTATTTTCTTTTATGTTCCCTTAAGATATTTTAAGATTGCTTGCACTTTTGCAGTTTCCTGCACCCACGATTTGCTCGAACGCCTTTTGAACATTTACAAGCTATTTGGCTACAGAATGGACATTAAGCCATTGTATGTAGTCTTTCAACCTCATACAAGTTAAACCATGTTTATTTATTAAAATAGCATTATAAAGCAACTTAAAAAAAACATTTAGTTATTTGAACTAATTTCTTGGTATCGAGAGCTCTGCCACCGCATTCCATACTTGGTTTCTTTCTATGCTGTCATAAGCTTGTTGGAAGTCTTTGAAAAGGTTGTGTATGGGCCTGTTGTATTCCCGTCCTTTTTCCAAAAGCTTTCTTAGTGTAAATAGCTAGTCTATTGTAGATCTGTGTGCTCTAAATCCGGCTTGATAGTCTCCTAAGGCGTTTTCAACAAAGGGGATTAATTTGCGAAGCTACACGTTATTAATTTATGTAACTGGCGTCTTTCCCTCATATTTTATGAATTTTAAAACCCATTATATATATAAATATTATATATATATATATATATATATATATATATATATATATATATATATATATATATATATATATATATATATATATATATATATTATATATCTTAGTACCAGAGTACCGTTAGTTGCCGATTCTGATGTTTAACTCACTTTTAAGTTCCGCAACGTTCTATTAAATAAAACATGCAACTCTGTATTTGCAGACCTTTGAAACGCGGTAGTGCCACCACGGACGTTATTTTAAATAACTACTACCAAAAATTAACAATAACTAATAGGTATTGTATGTTGTTTTTCACATTACACCTGTATTATACTTTTTTATTTTTTTTTTCATATTTTGAAATGTAATGATGCCAAGTAGGCGTTGTAAAGCAAGACGGCATATACAAAGCATTATTTAATTAACAAACCTTACCCAATTAAATTTGGGTAAAACTGGTCGATATTCTGCACCTGGGATAAAATAATTAAGGTAGTATACAGTTTGGAAGATGAAATTAGATACTTTTGTATTAAGCACTCATTCATTATTTATACATAAATCCCAATAATAAAATTTATCCAATGTCTTGACTTTTCTTCACCCAAATCTACCAAAAAAAATTGTAAAGTAAAAACGGATATCAGTTCTTTAACTTCTTAGCATTATTTCAAAGTAATACAGTAAAACTTGTCTATAACGGCCACCATAAAATTAAGAATAATTGGCCTTTATAGAAGGGTGGCGAGTATTGCCAGGCAACAGTTGTTACCTGGCAATACTGGCAATTCGAGGCTACACAATTTTCCAGTTATAAATTGCTTGCGCCTCAAGTATTTTTGTTTAATTAACGGTCCAGATATTGTAACATTTTTACTTCTTGCTTTGCAGAAGCAATTGTAGAAGACTTGATCTACTGCCAATCCTCCCAAATTCGGGAATTTCCTCTTTTGTTCCAAATCAACACCTTCTTTAAACATTCGTTTCAGTAAAGCTTTATTCCTGATGATATTATTTATTTAAAATTTTTCCACCGCAAACTTTTCGGCCAGTTTTCGCGAACCCAAAGGGTACTTTTTACTTTCCGTGATAACATCAATTTTTTCCTTTAGTGACAAACCTTTTTGTTTTAGTGACAACACTTTTCGATTCCAAGCACGATACCTTTATTCTTATCGATTTAAGACACAACTAAAAATATAATGTGAAGATAATTCCCTATAGCCACTAATGCTATTTAAACCTGGCCATAAATATTATTGTTGGGTATTTTCACTTTTAAAATTTGCAGAAAACAATTATAAAATAATAATTGAGATTTGTCTGGTCGTAGCTGTTCTATAAGGGTGTCCATTTTCTAAAGGTATTTATATAGGGATATGGCAGATATAAAGGGTGTCCGTTAACACAAGTTTTACTGTAATTAATAAAAGTTTTTAAAAGTAACATTTTTACGCACACGTAGTTAAAAAGGAAACCAAGAAGGATCTAAATTTAAAATTATTTGTAATACACAATAATAAAATAATCTTTAAAATTAAAGAATTGTCCTAAATTTTTTCCAAAAAGAGGTTCAAGAGTTTTTGAAGTAGACTGACGAAGAAAAGTGTTTATTAATGGAAGTAATTAAAATTTTCTGGTCCAATTTCTTTGATTTCAGCGGAATTAGCGTGCGTAAAGCAGCTTTTGCTTCCTTTTCTACATCAAAATACTTTGACTCAATAGAATTATTATCGTAATCACATATTCTTAGGTTTAAGGTAGTTTACTCGCGATAGTCGTAGACAAAAGTATCGCCTTATAGTGAGTAAAGCTCGCCCGTCCACAAGTCAAATTGAGATTGGGATGAACATCTTTGATCTTCGTCTCTTCCATGCCATCCGCGCCAAACTCGATCATCTCTCTCCAACAAAATTTATGGTTGAACGGGCCGGGATCCTTTGACTAGTACCAGTACGGATCATTATATTATTTCCTATTTTAGTTTAATTCGTGATGCAGTATTTTGAATGGACCACAAATTTAGCGCTGTTTTTAATAAAGATCGAATACGATTTACCAAAAGTTGGAGTTTCTCAATGCTTGAAAAAATTGCTTTGTAGGAGACTGTACTTAGATATAGAAGAAGCGTTTGACAGCACGTCCCTTACATCTAGCTTAAACGCGTCGAGGCGAAGAGGGATCGACGCAACAAGCTGCAGGTGGATAGACTGCATGCTTAAGAACGATTCAGTATATACTTCAATTCTTAAAGAAACTTTTGCAGCTTGTGTTGAGCGAGGATCTTTGCAAGGGGGAGTTCTGGAACCTTGTCATGGACGACCTACTAAATGTCCTTCAACCTAAAAGGGCACCAAACATTGGGATACGCAGACGATATCGTTATTATGGCCCAAGGAACTTTAACAACACGGTTAGGGATAAAATGCAACAGGCCCTAAACGCAGTTACCAGATGGACGAGAAAGGAGGATCTAAACATAAACCCTTCTTAATTAGCCATAGTTGCTTTCACCAAAAGCAGAAATCTAGAGGGCTTAGAAACCCTGACCCTACGAGGTAAAACAATCAACATCGTGGAAGAGGTAAAATATTTGGGTGTCATCAGACTCTAAACTTACCTGGAACCAACATCTTCAGAAAATAAGAAAGAAAGCGGAGATGACTCTATGTTAATCGGACGCGCTCATGGGAAAACATGGAGCCTTAAACCAAACATGGTTTATTGGTTATATGGTGGTAAGGCCTATATTAACATACGCATCATTGGTATGGTTGAAGATATGCGACAAAGAACTGCTGTTACAGACTGGCCAAGGTACAAAGACTTGCTTGCTTAGCTATAACAGGAGCAATTAAATCAACCCCAAACAGCAGCCATCGAGTGTCTCTTAGACCTTTCACCACTTAACCTCATGTCTACGCTACTTTGGGACAGAACAACATAAAAAGTTAGGTTGGCGGCAACATCCTGGACGAGAGAACAGACCAGATGATTCCTCAATACTATTCAACCAAAACTTCGAGGCAAAAACTCCGGATAAAGTGAGTGGCAGCAACCAGATCTCCCCGGCACAGTTGGATACATCATCTGGTATACGGATGGTTCCAAAACCGAGAGAACTGGAGCGGGCGTGTACAGTCAAATAAGGAATTTACAACATAAAACATAACAGAAGAGCTGATAAAAACAAGCGAATCTGCATAATAAAAGACAGTCAAGCGTTACTGGGGGCACTTGTAAACCCAAGGTAACGTCCAAGCTGACATGGGAATGCCAAAAAGAACTGGAAGTCCTGGGAGAACGCAACAAAGTAATTCTTTTGTGGGTACCAGGACATTCGGGAATAGAAGGCAACGAAAAAGCGGATGAGCTAGCGAGACAGGGATCATCCACACCATACTTTGGACCAGAACCTGCTCGTGACTTCGCATAACAGTGGGGTTGCTAACGGGGCATGATAATCTATGGTGTGAGACACTTACACAAGATAGGCTGATACAATGGGGACCCAAGTTGCAGAATGTGCTCGAGGGGGAAGAAACAGCCTATCATATCCCTGTGCGAATGTAAAGCATTGAATCACAAAAGACAGGCATTATTGGGGCAACCAAATAGCCCACAAGAATATATCAACCAACCAGTCTCGGGAACATATTGTAGAAGGAGACTAATGGGAGGATTGGTATAAAAGACAATGGGAGATTAGGCACAAAAAGCCCAAGAGGCTGCGCTGCCTCCGGTAGTGAATAAGACGGCTCCCAGGGAAGAAGAAGAAGAAGAAGAAAAAGAAGAAGAAGAAGAAGAACAAGAAGGAGACTATACACTGCATATGAGGTCTGTTCGCTATTCAGTAATATTTTACACTATTTTACACTTTTTGAACCCACCTAGTCCTAAAATACACCTTGCATAAGAGCGATTACGTAAAAAAAGGATGTAATGGCGATTTTGTATTGGCGTAGTTAGAGTACAAATTTTGGTTACTTAATCGCACACACCTTTTATCTTTAAATCATGAACCAATGCCTAGCAATAAATATCTACCTTGTGTATGACACTTTAAATATATTGTAACAAATATAAATATACAATTTTTTAAAATAAAATAAAATTTTAAGTATTAATGATATAAGTTTCATTTAAGACTCATAATGAAACGCGTGTGACGTTAAACCACAATGTATAGCCGAGTGTTTTAGTTACAGAACGTGTATCATTTAAAATTAATTTTACGCAAATTGATTTATTTGCATATATTAGATTTTTCCTAACATATCAAAATCGTGTTCCTAAAAATAATAAAATTATCAGGTTATCATATTAGTCGATGTCATAGCCACCGCGGTTGTTGATTGCTGCTATTTATCACTTTGTCTACTTCATCATTTTGGGGTCTAATTTTATGCCACGATAGGTAGTTATTTTAGGTAAAAAAAAACTTAACATAAGTGATTCTGATTCTGAGTGTCCCTATTTCCTAAAAAATCAAAAGGGACCTACGAACAAACCTATGGAAAATTTAATGGCGTTAAGGGCATGGATTTAAGAAAAGCAGGAATAAAAAGTTTCTCCTGAAATGTTTTCAACATCTTTTGAAATTAAGTCGAACTTTTCGCTTTGGATGTAATATTTTATGTTACGTTCAGTAATATCAGTAAAGAAGCTTACGGATATTAGTAAGTACGTCCATTTAATTGCTTTAAAAAAATCAAGATTTTTGTTGAAAGCCGATGATCGAATTTACTTTATGATGAAAGTTGCATTGATGATCTGGCTTTGGGGTACATATAAGTGTCATAAATTGACAAATCTACACTTACAAAGATAAAGGACAATGCATTTAAATTGTAATTTTTAACCCCGAATCAAAGATATTACGAGATTTTTTTATTACAAACGGAAATATTTAAGGAATAAGTATGGTGGAAATGGTTCGCAGATACCTACGTAGCAATGCGACCAAGTAACACAGGTCACACTCGATTCTTTGTGGGGTATGAAAATAAAAATTACATTTAACAGCCAGATGTGATTAATACTTTTAAAACGATTCCTTGCTATATAGCATCATCGTTCCGGATATTTTAAATCCTCGGTAATTTAGTGGACATTGTTTCCCGAGATCGTCTGCCTCTTTGCTTATAGCCAATTTAGTAGCTGTAAATAGGCATGGGGTTGATGCTCTAATACAGTAACATACATATCGTCTGCCTCGTTGCTTGTAGTCGATTTAGTAACTGTTAATAGGCATGGGGTTGACGCTCTAATACAGTAACATACATAGTAACATAGAACATTTCAAAGAAAATAAGAAGCAAGTGTCTTGTAATATTTTGGGAAACAATTTAATTATTTATGACCCTTTAGCAAGTTTACGAAGGTAACACCAAAAATGTTTGCAAACTAATATACTCAAGGCATCTATGACACGAAGTAGGCTGAAAACAAAATCTACATTATTTTAAGTCTTGACATAAGCAATTACAAGGCGATACCTGTCATCTTTAATTTTTCGTGAACTTTGGGAATTTGTCTGTTAGCGTTAAAAAGTATCTTATAAGTGAAAATTTTACGATTTAATTTATTTTGATTTTAAAAGTGGTATGTGCCCAAAGCAGTACACTAAAATACTTCGGGCTGCTTTTGGTGATGAAGACCCGAGTTCGAGGAATGTGTACAGCTGGTTTAATGAATTTAAGTTTGAACGAGTTTCTTTGAGTGACGAATTGCCTGAGGGGAGGCCAACTTCTGCTGTCACTGAAGAAAACACAGCTACTGTTCGACAAATGATAGAAGAATGAAATCGTGTAACGTATCAAACTATTCGGGGTACTTGGGGATTGAGTATTTGCAATTAAAAAGATCTTTCACCATCATCTTGAAGTTAGAAATCGCGTCAAGTTGTGCACATAAATTCTAATAAAATATAACAACGGTTAATCAAATGCTGTTTACGACATCATCACTGGTGACAAAATATGGATGTATGCCTTTAAGTTAGGCTCAATGGATTATATTCGAACTGACCCCAATTAAGTTAAAGTTAAACAGTCACGCAGTGTTGGGAAAATTGAAACATCCACCTTACAGCCCCGACCTATCACCATGTGACTTCTTTTCGTTTTCAAAACTCAAAGATAAAATGTGTGGTCAGTGTTTTTTAAATCCAAATAAAGTTGTATCTGCGTTTAAAAACTTTATTTTGGAAGTGATCCAGAACAATGGCATGGGTGTTTTACTATTGGTTTTATCGAATAAATAAAGGTGTTGAATTAAAAGGAGAATATTTTGAAAAACAATAAAGCAATTTTTCCTTCAAATAATTGTATTTTTGCGAAATTTTCAGTGGCATACGTATTCGAAATTGCCCAATTTTGCTGCTAATTAGATTTTTTCTTTTTCAAAATAAATGTTTGATTTTAATAATAAAATTACTTAAAAGACATAATGACAAAATAGCATGCTAAATGTCGTTATTATAATAAACATTACGAAAAATCTTGTTCGATGTAAATCAAATTCAGAGTTTGAAACCAATCGCGTGCCTAAAACACAACTATTTCTTGTATCGACTTAGTATTCCCTTACCTTAAATAAATAGGCAATGCTGGATCAAAATAAAACAATGTTTACTAAATACATTTCCCCTATGATTCTTTACAACAATAGTAGTATATCCTTTCGAGACATAATGCACAACTAATGCTTGTAGACCACTGTCGTAGATACCTTTACCGAAAAATGAGGGAATAATCTGCGATTGTCCAAAAATATAAGACTCAAGCAAAATCTTTATATTTTGTTAAAAAAATATATAAACTTATATATATTATTTATATAATAATAATATATAAAATTATAAATATATATATATATATAATATATATATATATATATATATATATATATATATATATATATATATATATATATATATATATATATATATATATATATATATTAAGTCTTATGTTATGCTTTAAAAAAATGTTAATTGAAAATTTAACACAATTTATAGTAAGATAAAAAACCTAATTTTGCAACAAGTGTATTAACGGGTAATATAAATATCTACATTATGTAGCACTAAAGTAAAGCTACTAATTGGAAATATTTGCACATAAAAATTAAATGAATTACAATATGATTATTTATATTTTTGATTATAATATTTAATTTAAAGAATTAGTGGAAAAAACTTTAATCCATGATATTCTAGATTTCAATAAGTTAAAACTAGTTTAACAAAATAAGTACAAGACTAGATTTAGAGAAAATCGAGAGCAACTTGTTATTTTAAAAAAATTGCTTTTCGGAATTCGTATTAAAACATATTTGAGATTATGTACTGTCATACTTATAATTAATAACGCGCTGAAAATAATGTTCTTTTTTTTTAAAGCAAATAATTTCCTAGTTACTATTTTAATGTTTCGACGAATTCATACCAAGTTATGTTCTACTTTTTATTTGGTAGCTACTGTAAACAACCCAACCGCTCTGTTCACACGTCGTTGTCGTGGCTGGGCCCAGTAGGATCTTTTGGAACATGCGCTAGAGTTGCTGGTTATCGGCAACTCTTTTGGCTAGCGTATGGAACGGGATCTGAAACTAAGATGAACACAAGGCTTAACTCAAGGTGTTAGCATACCGTGCTGATGAGTGAATGACATCCTGTGCCTTAAACAGGTGTCTTCAACGGTGCCTCTGAGATACAGGGCGACCTCTCAGAGTATCTAGCCTTACTGCGGTAATGCAGGGCGTGGTGGACTATTACTTCCCTAGCTCCAAACAGAATGCGGACAGAACCGCTTTCATAGGAAAAAAGTCACAAAGGTGTGCTGACCGAAACGGATAAATCCGTTTAGAGAGGTGCCACTCAAGGTCAGAAGCAGACAAAGGTGCGCCGACCGAAACGGGTGAATCCGTTTCGAAGGTGCCCCTGAAGTCACCGGCGCCTGTCTCACGGGGAAGGGCTAATCCATCCCGAACAAACAGGTACTTAGAAAGGGATCCCTGAATCCAAACAGAACGCGGACAGAACCACCTTTATAGGGAAAATGGTTCCCTGGCTTTAAACAGAAAGCGGATAGGACCGTTTTCATAGGGTAAGGCCGGAGATGCGGCCTCAGAAAGAACATCTGGTTCCTGTAACAAGGACCTGGTAGCTACCCACGTCACTAGACCGGGAGAGGAGGGCATGACGGATCTAACCGTCTGCTCGTCATACTCTCCAGGAAACAGGGACACCAGAACACATATCGTGCTTGTGTCCGGTAGCGACACGAGTAAGAACTCTTTCCCAATCTGGTATCGGATTCATTAGAAGCCTGATCCTATTGGGAGAAATATAAAAAGGTGTGAGCCACAATAGACCGAGCGGTCGCAGTGGAGGGCGTAAAAAGTCCACTTACTTTAAACCTACCTACCTACTGTAAAGAAAGTATATGTAAACTTCTTATCGTACTTTCTATAAATTTCTTTTTTTAAAACTCAGTTGTCATACTTAAAGTCCTGTTGCAAGTTTAGTTCAAGCAATTAGAGATTTCGCGACGAAAAACTAAAAAGTCAAAAGTTCTTTATGTAATTACAATATTAATTTAACTTTTTCGAAGTTCACTTAAGGAACCGAGGGCTCCCATGAGCTTGTGGGCCCTTGTGCACTGCATCGCCTAGCCCCCCGATAGCTACGCCACTGATTATATCTTAATCTAAAGTGTAAATTTTCAAATTCTTTTTTTAAGTACTTTACATTTTTAGGGATAACAATATCTGTTCGGCGTATTTTTTGTCTTGGGTTATTACAAGAGTTGCGGTAACTAAAGCCGACGTAGTTAAAATAAAATTTCGTATAAAATTAATTACTTTTAGCCTCTATTAGCCTCTGCTTTTTAGCCTTTTAGGCGTATCATCTGCCCATTATTTCAAACAATAATGAAGAGTTTTTGCAAAGCTTTTCAAAATATATGTATTCCATGGCGTCATTTTTATATTAATTTATGCATTCACTGAGACAAAAAATGGTATTGTTGTAGTTATTTTCTTGCCATGAAGGACTTAAAATTAGTGTTGGGCATAATCGCATTATTTTAAGAATCGAATTATTGCATTATGAATTATTACAATAATCGGATTATCATAATTCGCATAATATAATAATTTTATTTTTTCAGTCATTTTAAATTCCTTATTCCTGAATAAATATGTAACTCGATTCCGATGTAACTAAACACTATACTATCGGTTGATGTGGATAATTGCCATAATTGGATATGGGTCGTGCGATATGAATTCCGATTCCGATTATAATTTAATACATTTTCTCGGCTTGCTTTAGTTAGTATAATTTAAATAGTTTTTTTTTATTCGTTGTCGTTAAACGTAAAACGGAAAACGACGAAAACGTAAAAAAAGAGTTATAAGATAATGCTGATGCCGAGTTCACAACAGCGGGCATTTCGATTAACATGATTATTTATTATTTTAGATTTTAGTGACATGAATGATTTTATGATCTTTTCTCTTTTCATTTTGAAAAGTCTCGCCATTGTCGCGACGCGTCATCGATTTTGTGGAATCAGGTTATTTTTCGTAATTAATAATCGAATTATCAATTATTTTTAATTCGAATTATCCCATCACTACTGAAAATACACAAGCAAAAAATAGCATACATCATAAACACCATTTAGATAGGTAAAGTTCATTTTCGTTCACATCGTTACTGCAACCTTACACTGGACAAACAAATTCGTACATAAAGGATTCGACACACTTCATCGATATAATAAGAAACATTAAGTGCAACCCGGAAGACATTCTTGTCAGTTTTGACGTTGTGTCCCTCTTTACCATGGTACCAATCAACGAGGCCATAGAACAACTAAAGGAAAAATTTCCGAATGACATTGCGTCCCCTGTCCAACATTTCCTGACAACTACGTATTTCCAATGGAACGATCAATTTTACGAACAAACTGATGGCGTAGCTATGGGAAGTCCGTTAAGCCCTGTCATAGCCAACTATTTTATGGAGCAGTTCGAACAGTTCGTCAGCTTACGGAAAGAGGACCGTCTCATTGGTTCCGATATGTGGACGACACCTTTGTAATCTGGAGTCACGGGGAAAGGGAACTACCTAATTTTTAAAAATTTCTAAACTCTTTGAATCCGAGAATCCTGTTTACTATGGTGGAGAGATATGAAGACGGGAAGTTAAGGCACAGAGTATATAGAAAACCTACACATACGGACAGGTACCTCAACAAGGAATCTAATCACCATCCAAGACAAAAAACAAGGCGTAACCAAAACTCTGACAGACCAAGCGAAAAGAATATGTGAGCCCCAGTACTGAAATGCAGAATTGTAATATTTGGAAAAAGCGTTAATAAATAACGGCTTAACCAGACTTAAAGAACACAAAAGGAGTTGTCGATATGGACAAACGGACAAATCCACTGTGGCAGAACACGCACTCTCACAGGGCAATCATAGGATTCTTTATGATGACACACAAGTCCTAGATAAAACTGCTGCCAATTATTATCTAAGAATTTAAAGGGAGTCAATAGAGATACAAAAACATAAGAACAACTTTAATAGAAAAGAAGAGGGCCTTAATCCTAGTAAAACGTGGATACCAGCACTAAAAGATACTAAAAATGAAGGCAGAAAATCCAAGTCCTTTCCCATTGGCTGGAACGGAACAGAAAACTCCAACAAAAGCAGAAGCCCCGACAGTTGCCGTAACAGTCAACCGTGAGCCGTCAGGAATAGTACTTCGACCTCGGCCCCACCTTTGATAATATCTGCCGCAGTAGTAGACGAAACGTCAGGTAGAAATACCAGAAGACCACAGCAAAGAAGCCCAGAAAACCCATATGATGTAGTTAAAATCGGCCGTGAAAGCTTACACACTTCGACCTAACAGTACAGTTATTATTTTCAGAGCGAGATGAATTCGTTACCGCATTTATTTTCGATATTTATTATTCCAATAGAAAATATAGCAATCAAACTCTCATCAATTAGCACTAAATGTAACGAATTTTCACTAAATAGCATTTTAAAAGTCTTTGTAAATCAAGTTGGGCACAATAAAGTTGTCCTATTAGTAATAGAAAAAGAACGATTTCTAAGCGTTCTTAGTTAAAAAGAGACAAATATAGTAAACCATCAGCTTATTGGCGTTATCGAATATTAACGGTATAGTAGCGAACAGTCTCTATTAGATGCCCATTTATGTTAAAGCAATTAGTAGCGAAATGTGATGAAAATTAATTAGGGTGTTCATAAATAACTATTGGGTCAGTTAACAATATATTGGCCGTTTTGCAGCTACCCGGTGGTTACAAAAAGGCAAAAACTCAGTCACAGATTATGAGATATATATTTTCGAAAACCATCCGTAAGACTAAGACATTATACCGAGTGGTGCATCGTCGGGCGGGTAATAGGAAATCTCATGTAATTTTCAATGGGGTCAATTATTGGCTTCCCTAATTATTTTGGAGAAAAACTGTATTGAAGTTTATTAAAAAGCAAAAAACTTTGAATTTTTCGGTTACATCGTTTGCGATTAAAATTTAAACAAACAAAAAAGATCACACAATATTAAAGTATATTTTCTTTGTCATACTACTTTTTAGAAAATGGGACCTCTTCGGTCCAGGTTCCAGGGTATCACGAACTGAGGCTGCTCAGAACTATTGACCTCTATGAACTTGCGGATCGCCTGAAATAAAAAAGAAGAAAAACTCCCCAAAAATTCCAAAAATCAAAAATATTGACAACGGTGACCGACTTGCCACCGAAACGTAGATTAATAGATGCAATAGAGCAGGCTCAGTTCGTTATACCCCGGGACCTGGACCGAAGAGGTCCCACTTTCCAAAAAGTAGTAAGGCAGTATACCAAAGAAAATATACTAAAAAATGAATCCGCCACAAAACTATAGAACATATTTAAAATATTAATGTTTTCTTAATGAGACACCTAATTTATTTATTGATTTGTTCTTGAAGGTTACAATAAATATTTCAATTAACAATACACGCAAAAAGTTAATATCCTGTCGAATTCCAGCGATTAGTGCCGCTAAAATAAAATATTTCATAAAAGAATAGTTTCATAATTATAAGACTTTACAATCCAATCCTTACTTATTGTTCTTTTTAATTCCAGTTAATTGATGTTTACAGCAATTTTTTGTGGCAAAACAACCCATGCAATGTTTTTTTTTCAAAAGATCCTTACCAGATAAAAATGTCTGGGTTGTCAAAATGTCGATTATGTAGAAAATCAGAAGAAATATTTGCCCATAATGTTACTTTTATAAAATTTTACTTTTTATAACCTATTACCATACCACAGATCATAAAGTTAACCAAGATATGCGTAGAAAACTCTAGAGCCAAAGTTAAGATAGGGAAGAACAACACTGAAACATTCTCCATCAACAAAGGCCTAAAACAGGGCGATGGCCTGTCACTATTGCTTTTTAAAATATAAAATATTTATGAACATAGAGAAAGAGACGAAAAAAGTAGGCCTTACGATCAACGAGGACAAGACCAAATATATGGATGTCAGGCAGAGAGCAGGAAGGGACAAATAGGACAAAACATAACCATGGACACCTACAATTTCGAATGCGTAAACCAATTTCAGTACCTAGGGGCAGTTATAACCTCGGATAACGATATCAGTAGCGAAATAAAAGCAAGAATACTAATGGGCAATAAATGTTTTTTCGCCTTACAAGACCTGTTTAGGTCCCGACTGATATCTAGGTACTCTAAAACACGGATATATTCGGCAGTCATCAAGCCAATTATTATGTACGGTTCGGAAACATGGACAATGACGAAACAGAATGAACTAGTGATAAAACGCTTTGAACGAAAGATGTTGCGGAAATTTTTTGGGCCTACAGTGGATAAGAGAACGGGTCAATATCGAATGAGAACGAATGAGGAGCTTAAGAACATGTAAAAAAAAACTGAGTTTAGTAAGCGAAATAAAATCACAAAGTCTCAGATGGGCCGGACACGTACTGAGATCGTCTTATCAAGAGGATATGGGAGGAAAACCCAGTGGGGAAGACACCTTTAGGAAGACCAAGGCTCAGATGGAGAGACAATATCGAAGAAGATATAAAAGTCTTGGGAGTACGAGACTGGAAAGAGGTTATATTGGACAGGGATAGGTGGAGACGAGTCGTGGATGCAGCTAAGACTCATGAGGGGTTGTGACTCTACGAGAAGAGGAAGAATTACCATATCACTTAAGAATGCCATTTTTGGTGTCTAATTATATACTATATACTATAAACCCAGCCGCTGTGTTCACACATCGTCGTTGTGGTTGGGCCCAGTAGAATCTTTTGGAACATGCGCTAGAGTTGCTGGTTATCGGCAACTCTTGTTGCCACCGTATGGAATGGGATCCGAAGCTAAGATGAACACAAGGCTTTAACTTAAGGTGTTAGCATACCGTGCTGATGAGTGAATGACATCCTGTGCCTTAAACAGGTGTCCCCAACGGTGCCTCTGAGATACAGAGCGACCTCTCAGAGTATCCTTACTGCGGTAATGTGGGGCTCTGCCGTGGTGGACTATTACCTCCCTAGCTCCAAACAGAAAGCGGACAGATCCGCTTTCATAGGAAAAAAAGCGACAAAGGTGCCCTGACCGAAACGGTAAACTCCGTTTCGAGAGGTGCCACTCACGGTCACAAGCAGACAAGGTTGCGCCGACCGAAACGGGTGAATCCGTTTTGTAAGGTGCTCCTGAAGTCACCGGCGCCTGTTTCACGGGGAAGGGCTAATCCATCCCGAACAAACAGGTGCTTAGGAAGGGTTCCCTGAATCCCAACAGAAGGCGGACAGAACCGCCTTTATAGGAAAAGGGGTTCCCTATGAAAGCGGATAGGACCGTTTTCATAGGATAAGGCCGGAGATAAGGCCTCAGAAAGAACATCTGGTTCCTGTAACAAGGACCTGGTAGCTACCCACGTCACTAGACCGGAAGAGGAGGGCATGATGGATCTAATCGTCTGCTCGTCATACTCTCCAGGAGACAGGAACACCAGGACACATCAGAACACATTGTGCTCGTGTCCGGTAGCGACACCAGTAAGAGGAGATGTAAGAACTCTCTTCCAACCTGGTATCGGATTCATTAGAAGTCCGATCCTATTGGGAGGAATATAAAAAGGTGTGAGCCACAATAGACCGAGCGGTCGCAGTGGAGGGCGTAAAAAGTCCACTCACTTTAAACCTACCTACATATACTAAAAAACATTAAAATTAATTAATTAATATATATATATTTAAAAAAATGACGCTCTCCACCGGCTCAAAGAAGAAATTTCAGATATAACTAAGTTTGCTTAAATAGACCTATTCTGACGTCAGAAATCTGTGGTAAAATTCTGTGAACGTATTTTACGGACACCCTTTATAATTAGGTGCGAACAGTTGAATGGGTTATTGACAAGAAACATTTTGGGTAAATGTTTTTAAAAGAATTATTTCTTTTGTATTATTTTTACTTGGTAAATTAAATTTCATTAAATATGTCATCACATAAACTACCATATTAACTGTTAGGCTATTTACTTACCCCTTTAATAAAAAACAAATTTTAAGAAAATTTTGTCATTAT
>JAHBCN010014418.1:0-22726 GCA_019359885.1 Listronotus oregonensis
TATATATATATATTTGTTGCGTCTGCTGATTAGATAAGAACTTTCTACGCAGCTTTAGACCTCCCCAAACTGAGTTCTTTTAATTGCAACTAAATCTTTCATCTTATACATTCGTGCTTTTCGTCTTCTTAAATTATATTGTTCCCCTATTTTCTTCTTGCACCTTTAGAATTTTTTTTACATTGTTCTCTAATGATTTCTCTATTACCATTGAAAATCTCACGCCTTTTTCTCTAATTTCTTTTTTTTTTAAGTCCTCCTTGTTCTTCTTTTGACGCCAATTAACACTTCGAATGGCGTACAATCTATACTACGCTGTAATGTAGAATTTATAGCTCTCTGTACCTTATCAGGTGCTTGTACCATTTCTTGGATCATAAACTTAATTTGGTGAGAACAGGTATGATAACTCTATTTATCCGTTCTACCCCCCCGTTTTCTCTCGGTACTCCTGTCAACGGTGGTGTGATAATTTCCCCCTCTTCGATGCAGTAATCCTCAAACTCTTTTGCTGTAAAAGCAGTCCCTTTATGCTTATAATTCTTGCTGGTTTCCGAATGTTTTCGGTGCAATTTCAACTTATCCAGAGTTTCTTTGGCCCCGTCTAAATTTTGTTGCATATAGCCAAAAAATTTTAAAAAAAATCATCTATTTGCTAGAATGTAATTTTTGTTTATTTGTAGAATGAAGAGGTCCTAAATGGTCCACATAAGGGGTATGGGCGGTCCATCTCTTTATCTAATGGATGAAATTTTTCCCTTTTTTTTTCCCTTCCTTTTATTTCCTAAAATGCCCCCCACACAATTCTTTATGAAGCACCAATTTTACCTTTAACTTCGGTATAAAATTCCGATTTACTATTTTTCCTCTTAGTTACACAAAAGGCCAATCTCAAAGCTTTCCAAATTTTTTTTTCCATTGCATTGCTTTTGGAATACAATCATTTTAAACCATTGGCCATTTAAAAGTATGTCGTTATTCAAAAAAATCTTTATAAGTCCCCCGGTTTGCGATCTTCCTTATTCCCCGAGTATATTCATCGTTTTCCTAAGCCAACTTTATCGTTGTATTACTCCGTCTTCTTGGCAAAACATAGTATGGATCACCATGAATACTGGGCTACGACTCAATGCATCCGGGTGCCATTCTAGTACCTTTTCTATGCTTTATTTATAGGGTATTCTTCTAATAGAAGCCCCCTGGCTCTCCTGGTCAAGTCCTTTTTATTCATGGTCTTCTGGAAAGCTGCGCAGTCGGTGATAATCAAAAATTTATCCCTAAAAAAAAAAACCGAATTCTTAACGGCGAATTACTGCCGTTTTCAATTCATAGCGTTATAGCGTTCTTTTGCAGGAGTTGTCTTACGACTAAATTTCTGGGTGAAATGCGTTGTCATCTTTTGACCTTTGCAAAAGGATGCCCATAACCATGCTTACTTGCATCAGTATCAAGGGGGTTTCTCTCCGGGTTTTATAACCTATAACGGTTCCTATAAACATTCTTTTAAGGTCTCAAATGCTTGTTTTGTTCTGGACCAAAAATGAATGTTTGACTTTTTTTTCAGTAAGTACTCAGAGGCTTTGCAATAAATGGGGAATCAATGAATTTTCTGAAATATCCGGAAGTCCCAAGAAAACTAAAATTTTTTTCAATGTTTTTGGGTTTCCCGGGAAAATTTTTGACATAAGTCTTCTCTTTAGAAGGTTGAATTCCCTTTTATTATGAACCCCCTTCTTTTGCTCTTCTTAAGTTACAACTTTGTCCAAAAACAACACTCCAAATCGATTCCTTGCGTTTTTACTCTATTAACTTGAATTATCCCGGCGAGCCCCCAAAAATTTAGGTTTTTTTTTTATCATTGCCTAGGGAAATGTCAAAAAGGCACCAGATAATTTGATAATAAGTTTAATGAATAAAAAAAAATCACTAAATAAATTGGACACAATATTTAAACACAAGTTAGTGACACAAAATAACTTTTCGAAAAAAAGTTTTTTCTGGTTCTGTAGCGTTTTTAAAAAAACCCCCAGGTCCTGGTGGTTTATTTTTTTGTTTTATATTATAGAAGTCAAATTTTTTTTAAAAGTGTAATTATATTTCCCCGGGTTTTTTTTAATACGTTGTTAAAATTGTTTATAACTACAAATAATTAAAACAAATTCAAAAGCCCTAAGTTCTAGTCGGTCATGGTTAGTTCTGGTAAGCAAAGCGGCTTTTTTTTTAAACACGCAAAAATGTGGTTTTGGACGCCCCGAACGGGGGTTTTTCCATTTTTTTGTTCATTGGCCTTTTTCCTTTGCCCCAATATTTTAAGCCAATAAAACAACCAAAATGCTGTTCTTTATAATTAACATTATTATTAAAGTATTTTTGATTTTTTAAAATAACCAACCCAAAATACGTTACTGGCTCTTAGTCTATAAGCTGTTGCGCGATAGCTATATAACATCTAAAAAAAAAAAGGGAAAAAAAGTTGAGTCAAAGCAATAGAATATGTTTTAATAGGGCACTGATATATAATTTTTTTATCAACTTCAAAGTAAATTTTTAGAATAATTTTAATCTGTTGCATCAGGATGGCTACGGTCCAAAATTTCACCGTGAAATTATATAATTATTTAAGACCGACTCTACCTAAAGCGGCGGTTACACTGGACAAAATTCGTAAAAAATTTGTTCGTACGAATTCGTACTGTTTTATTCATACAACAGTAACTACTAAACTATTTACACTGAATGCGGGACTTCTTGCGTTCTGAATGGTAGTTTAGTTTCAACAATATTTCGGCAATGAATCCGATATCAAGTTATATTTTTTCAAAACATAACCCTTATTAAAACTTCTATTACTGGAAATTAGCCGAAGTTGTTGGGTTTATGAATATTTTTTATCAAATCCCTATTATGATAGTATTTACTAGTTTGATCCCATAGAAACGGCCTTTCTTGGATTAAAAAATAATTTTTTAAAAAACCTTTTTTACCACGTGCACTAAACTCCCACACCACCACCGTCAAATGAATTCGTTCGTACAAAAACGGAAGAAAATCAAAATTTTTTGGGTTAAAAACTTCGTACGAATTTTCCAATTCATACGAACGGATCTGGTCAATATAACCACTATAACAAAATTTTTGTTTAGGAGGATGAAATCGTACGAAATAGTACGAATTCGTATGAACAAATTTTCGTACGAATTCTTATCCTTTTAACCGCTGCCTAAGTAGGCAAGGATTTTGATAATGAAATGTGCATACAATATTTTAAAAACATTTCATCCTGTCGAGCGATCTGAAATTTTTTTCGGTTGACTCTTGGACTAAAACCCGTGCAAGAAGTCCATTGGTTGTATAAATTTATATTTTGTAGTATTTATTTGAATTATTTTTCCTTCTTTTAAATTTTTAATAAGGGTTTTAAAGGCAAATACTAGTTGTGAAATCAAGCAAACACTAAGCCTAAATATACTAGACAAATGAGTTTAAATAAATGTCTACCGAACGAACATTTCTTGTACAGAAAATCAAGAATGAAATAAAAGCCACTTACCCGTACAATTCATTAGTAATATCAACATCGAGATTTTGTCGACGTATTCTGTTTGTTTAGTCATGGAGAAATTCCGACTAAATTAGTTTATACAAGACATTTTGACGAACCGAGATTTAATTAGCGATTTTGTTACGGCATTTACTTATAATAACAGGGAATATTTTTTAGGTGTGGTTAAATCAGTCACTAAATTATTAACTTTTTGTTTTTTGCTAAACCCAACCACTAATAAGTAAAAGTTAAGTTTTGGCAAACTTTTTGCCACAACTAACATGATTCTGTTTTAATAATAATAAACTGGGCAAGATATTTTGTCCGCCCTGTATAAGCAATTTCTATATTTTTGTAGTTTTGTTTTTAAAACAATAATTGTACAAGTAACAATATTAAAAAAAATGTGGGTATTGTTGTTTGTAATTTAATTCTTTCTGCGGAAATATACTGAAGGAATTGTGTACAAATAACCTTATATATTTAATATATTTTATTTCATACTGTACCTAAATACTACAATACGTTGTCAGTTTGAGTCCGGGAAATAATATATTACATAACTGAGTCCGTAAAGTAACTTTATCGGACTGAAACTGTAATTTAGTATTTTTACTAACACAGGGTTAATTCTGAACAATTTTTATTATGCAAATTACAATAAAATTACTTATAAATTTTAACAGTGACACTGCATTTTTAATTATTTGAAATATTTACAGGAACAATAATATAAATACAAATTTCTGCATCCATTTTATGCTTATTTTTCATAAAAGGGACGCTCTAACTAACAGAGAAGACAATGACAATCAAGCCAGCTATTTTGTTACTGCAAGCAACCAATTTAAAGATAACTAGATTAACAACTTATATTGCTGTAGCTACGTTAACCTTAATTACCTTATTTAGATAATACTGACACCTTCATATTATCCGAATATTTACACTTCAATTTACTTATCAAAAAAAGATAAAACAGTATGAAATAAAACGTTGTACGATATACGGCCGTGAAATGTCATTAAAGTACTCGTCTAGAAATTCCGCACTCGGCTCCTCCGTCGCCTTGTCCGTATATATCTAGACTTGTACTTTAATAGACCAGTTTAATAGGCTTTGTAACGTAAATTACTATGACCGGTAAATACATCAATCCGAAAATAAGAACTCTAGATTACATCTTTCTAAATTGGGACTGGTATTAAAAGGGCTAACGTAGGAATTCCAGTGGCAGGTCAACTTATAATAAAAATGTTTATTTTAGTAATTGCTATCCTTATATAATTTCTTTTTACGCAAAATTTTTTGTGTTAATATATTAGAAAATCAAATTTAGAGACTGGCTTAGAAAACTGAATCTTAAAGTGAAGGGTACTATAGTTAGCAAAAGTATGGATACTACCATAAGTGGAAGAAAGGGGATCATTAATGGGAAAAGAAATAGAGTTAATGTCAGTACCAAGTTTTGGGGCACCCTAGCATTATTTTGGCAAAGCTAGAAGAGTAACCATCTATAGTAATTTATAAGGGTTGATTAAAAAGGAAACTGAAAAGTTAAAAATATAGTTTATTTGAAAGATCATAGAGTTGTAGGAAACATGCATCTTTATTACCCTATAATGGAATTTAAATAAACTATAATAAAATAAAACTAAACAATTAAAAGGCAATAACAAAATTTGTTTTAACAACATAAAGCATAATATTATAGGTAGCAGCACTTTACTGTGCCAAAAAATATTGCTGTAAACTAATTCTTCGTCGTTTTAAAGCTGCTAAAACTTTATTCTTCGTACAATACATACATTTTTTTTAATTTTCCAGAAATATATTCAAAAGAAGTGCAATTTGTAATAATATAGGATTTGATTTGTATCCCCATCTGAGTTAATTAACGTCAATACCAGGGATTATTAAAAACAAATTTTTAGTAATTCATAAAACTAAAAGTGGTTGATTACAATTAATATTATTTATGATTATACTACCGACGTATAGCTGCAAATAAAAGAGACATCAAATTCTATTTAATACTCCTTTTAGCAAAAAAAAAGGGTAATTTTGCTAAATTTTACATTTAATATTTCCTGTGATTTTTACGTAGTAAAAGAGAGATAGATAAATAAACTACTGAGCCTTTATTTTTTCTTGCTTAACAATAAACAAGATGGATTTTGTTTTCTTCATGCTTTTAAGACAAATGCTTTAATAGTAATGGTATATAAATATGTTAAAGATAGAAACAAAGTAGTTTTCTATAATCCTTGTTATGCTCTCTGTTTAAGACCGATAGCACCTGTATGTTGTTCGTTTGGGATCTTAAAACATTAAAGCTTTCACGAAGACTAATATTACTTACATATTATATTCGTATTTTTAAAACGATGTCCAGACATGCTAGCACAGCTTTGTTTTTATAAAATTATAGTTAAAAAAACTAGAAAAAACACTCTTTTATAGCAAACCAAACCAAAAAGTCGAAAATAATTTTTAAGTATAAAGAGATTTTGTGGGGTATACATCGGGAAAACAAAAATACCACTTAAAATTAGAGTTAAAGAACACAAAAAAAAATACGGAACGAGGTGAAACGTCAAAGTCAGGTATTGCCGAACACGCTTGGTCAAAACAACACCGCATACAATGGTCAAAGGCGAAAATTATTTACAAAGAAACTCACTGGAAGAAAACAAAATTTAAAGAAGCTGCAATAATTTTAAACAACCAAAATGTATTTAGCAAGCCTAGTGTCGATATTCCGAATATCTAGCAGCTGTTGCTAAACTGTGAAAATAAGTCGTACCTTTTAAAAATAGTTTTTAGTTATCACTGGAAAACGGTTGGAGATACATCACTAATTGAAATGTTGTGTATCAATTAACAAATAAAGACAATCAAAGTTCAAATTTTTAGTGTTATTGATAAAGAGTTTGTGTTACAGTGATAGAAAGTCAAAAAATGATCATATTATTAGTAGCTATTCACAAAATTAAAGTTAATATAAAATTATAATAAATTGCACCCTACGCTTTTTTACTATAATTAAATTAGTTGGTCATAATGGATTATTGGACTTTCTATTACTGTAACACAAACTCTTCATATTTAAATATTGTTATCTACTTTATAATTTGGTAAAAGAGTGTTTCTTTAGTTTTTTTTATCTATAATTTATTTTCTTTTTTTCTAGTCCCAAAACAACAGGTCATCCTAATTAAGGGTCATGCTTTTTAGTAATGTTTATATTTGTCAATAAATCAATTACGATACGGGCATTTTCCCGAAGACTTGGAAAGCTGCACGTGCAACCTGTCCCCAAAATAGGATCCCAAACTCTTCCTTCTAACTACAGACCTATATCTCTTCTTTCTGTTTGCAAAGTAATGGAAAAATTAATTAATTCCCAAATCTTAAAGTATCTGGAAAAACATAAGATCTTACATGATAGACAGTATGGATTCCGTCACAGTAGATCCACAGCTGATCTTCTTTGTCTCACACTACTGGAACAAGTCCCTTAAGTTTCTTGGTGAATCCCAGATCGTTGCTCTTGACATATTTAAAGCTTTCGATTAGGTTTGGCCTGATGGGCTTCTTAAAAAACTTCAAAACACCCACGATACGTTAGTACTTAGGTATCAGCCTTCGTAGACTGTCCTAAGATAAAAAAAAATGACCAACGAAACATAAAAAAATTCCATATGGAACAACGAAAACTCCATAGATAACATAACATAAAGGTCAGTGAAAATCCTTTTTTCCAAAAATATATTTTTTCTTGTTGCCAGTAGCCTGGATTCTTGTAGAAAGCGTTTTGTGCTATTTTAGTTTTGGCAAAGGCGCAAGTATTGTCCTTTTGAGAAAAAGTTATTTTTTTTATTTTGATGATTTCAGTTAAGACATAGGAACACAGTTATAAAATAATTGTATTATCAATGGCTCTTGACCCCTATACAAATTTTCAAGTTCATCAGACTTCTTGAAATTGGTGAAAATTAACTTTAAGGATTCCGATATACAGAAACTTACAGGTTCAGCTAATAAAAACGTGGTAAAAATGCCACTTATTAGTCGGTCTCAATGCGTTTAATCATCCCATATAACCGCAAGCAAGGTATAAGTGCACGCAATCCGCCACGAACTTCCTGCATGTGACGTTTAGTTCCATCTCCCGCCCCATGCGGCGAGATTTAATGAAGTGGTTTCGAGCCGCAAAACAGTAAAACTACTCAAGAGCCATTTCGGGGCCATTAAAATAAGAGGTTATAAAGTCGGAGCAGATACTAATGGGGTGTAGTCAAGTGCAGAATTACTTTTTTGGGTACTTAATGTGTCTTGTGGGCTTACGTCGTATTATATTACATTATGTTATCTTTTGAGATGCAAAACATGTTAATGGACTGTGTTCTTGTGCGAGAAATGGAAAAAAAACTTCAATAATGAAACAAGTTATAAAAAATTATAAAATTTGTTTACTGCAAATAAAGTTTTCGATAAATAAACTAGTCAAGAATAGTCAGATTCGCGTAATTAGACTTTCATACCAGAATATTACTAACAAATTTTAAAGAACGATTAGATTAGATTAGATTATTTGAGCGGAGATGGCGAAAAATGACCTCCACCACTGCAACCTTACCAGATTTATTGTGGTTTCTCCCATCGTTCTTTAGAGTACCTTGTCCAAGCCCGTCTTCTTAACTAGACTCCAGAGTCTCGACACTGGCCACTCCATATAACTTGCCGGTTTTGGCTTCTCCTCCCCAAGCCTAGTAAACCTAAGCCTGCATAGTGCTTCGCAATGCACCCCACATGTAAGGCTGTTTCTTCAGCCTCCTGGCAGAACCTACACAGGCTATCCTCCACCAGGTTTTTCTTTCCAGGTGCTTGTTGAGTTTACAATGTCCTGTTAGTTGACCTACCGTTATCCTTACGACCAGGCTGTGGTCAGTAGGTCCGATGTAAACTTGGCGAGCGGGTCTGTAATGAACGCTTTGCCTGTCGTTGTCCCCGTGTTTGTACCCACCAGCTTTGAAACTGTCTGTCTACCCAAATCTTAAAGATGCTTTGAAGAGACCTTTGAGATCCGCAGAATGGATCGGGCTATCATTTCGCGGTGATTCTCTTTGGCTAGGTCGTCGGCCCTTCGTTGCCGATTTTCATTCCTGGTATCCAGGCTACTGTAAGTTTGTTTGCAAACGACTTTTTCGAGGGCCTATTATACAGTCTCCCGCTAGTTTGAAATAACTTGGGGAACTGATGGCCTTCAGGGCCGCTTTATCTGAGTAAATTTTAAAGAACGATAGTTTTCAGCATGCTGATCAAAACTCACAGTGGAAAAAAATTTGACTTTAAATAGTGTTCGAGATATCAGGCCTTAAAGTGGGTCTTTAGAATTCTTCTAAGAAGGGTCAACTGAGTACCTTTTACAAGTAAAAATTTTAGTTTAACAATATCACCAGAACAAGTAAGGTGATAAATTAAAAAAAAAATTACCCTTTTTCACAATTTTTATTTTTTAAGTTTAATTTACAAAAACTCAACATGTTTCGCAGCACTGTTGCTTCTTCAAAGTTGGAACCATATGGAAAACTTTTTTATTATTAAGTTTACAAAAAAAAGTTATTTTTATAAAATATTCAGCATGGTCTAAAACTTAAAATGCAACTATTAGATATCCATTTTTTAAGCCGTATACGAGGTTTGTCAAAAAATATTAATTTTACTCAAGAGTAAAATACCTTTATTTTTTACAATACAAAAGAATATTATAAAGTAAAGTTATTTTGAATTAAAAGTTATATTTAAATATGCAATTACAGCTGTTTAGCATGAAAATTTAGAATTGGTGATTATTTACCAATGATTTTTCAATTTTTTTCTATTTTTTCTTCCCGATTTAGTAAATTTGACATTTTTACTGTAATTTTACAAATACGAACTCACTCTGACACAGAATGTCAAAGGTTAATCAGAATTTGTGGAAACATTTAAACCTGCAGTCACAACTATTTGCATTAAAAAAACAAGGTTTTCTTTAGTTTTTAGTAACTTACCTCTTACACACACGCACAAACATAAAGACGCGTGTATGCTTTTTCCAAATGAATTTTTAATCTATTATAAAATGACATTTAAGTGATCTTGCCTTGTCAAGCGAATAAAATAATTTGATTCAGCAACCCCGAAAAGCTACTTGTGTTTTTTTCAGTTGTTTCCAATCATTTATTTTAGACTTGACCTTTAAATAACCTTCAAAGGACCTCGAAATGACCTCCTATGTGACACTGCCTAGTCAGACGAATAGTTATTATAGTTGTCCCTCTGCAAAGAACTCCAAAAGCTTTGCCACCTTGAGCCCCAATATTTCGAAAACTATACAGCCGAATTTTGGGCCCATTTGAACTTTTGATCAGCATCTTTTTTCAATATTTCAGCTTATTTAAAAACATGTTTTTTTATTTCTTTTGTGTTGGGCTTTTTTAATGTTTTTAAATTACTTTTATTTTTGTAACACTTGACAAGTAAATTAATTGTGCCACATTGTGCTAAAATATACTTATGAACTATGGGTGTCTTTAGGTAAGGACTAAGAGGTTTAAAGAAAAAAAGAAAATACCTCTGCAGGTTCCACAGTCTAGACACCCGAGGGATAATGTTAGGAGAGAAATTGTATTGGATAACTTCTTAGAGCAGAAAACGTTAAAATAACTTTTAAGGAGCGATGCTCTTCTAGATATGAAAACAGTAATAAAAGTAAGCTCTGATTTTGTCTACGTAATAGACCGGGATCCCGTGTTTTTTTAATGATTTATAATAACCTAACCCTTTGTGAGTGACTTCTAACTGCTACAAAATTGGACCGTGATAGGACTGCTTTTAAAAAACCTCCAAAGAACAGAAAAAAAGTATTCGTCTTATAAATATTAACGATAGGTATACCGAGTCCTTCACTTCAAACATGACGAGAAAACATATAGGTATAATGTCATGACTATTAAGCTAATTTCTTGAATATTGTTTAAAAAAAACTAAAAGACTATTCACAGTATTGTCTTACAAATCGGTCAATATGATTTTTTAGTCCTACAACCTAAATTTGCCAATAATTGTTTTTCTGGCATGTGTGACCGTGACACTTGATATGCCTATCTTAATTTTTGTAGGACATATACCTTTTTTTTCTTTTCATGAGAATATTAGCAAAATATTTCAGAATTAAGCTGTAAGGTATAAATTTTGCAACACCTAAAAAATCGGCATGTTTGGAGGTTTCTCGGAAGCAGTCCTATCATGATCCAATGTTGCTGCAGTCAGAATTTGGGCGACTCGTCGAAACGAAGCCACAAAATTCTAGCTTGTCATAAATTATCAAAAAAAGGTACCTACTTAATGTGTCTTGTGGGCTTACTTCGTATTATATTACATTATGTTTTCTTTTGGTATGCAAAACATGTTAATGAACTCTGCTCTTGTGCGAGAAATGGAAAAAAAAGACTTTAATAATAAAACAGATTACACAAAACCATAGGATCTGTTTAAAGCAAAAAAAACTTTTTAATAAATGAAACCAGTCGAGAATAAATCAGGTTCGTATAATTGGGTTTCCATACCAAAATATTACAAAAAAAATTGTGAATAAAGGTAGTTTTCAGCATATTAATCAAAAGTCACCGTGGGCCCACTATTTTCTGTAAATAGTTTTAGACCCAGATATCAGAAAGATAGAGCCTTTTAGAATTTTAAAGGACGGACAACTGTGTACCTTTTACAAGTCAAGATTTCATTTTAAAAATATCAGTATACTAAGTAAAGATATATACAAGTGAATTTAAATGTCGTTTGAGCAATAAAACAGGAGACTTATTGAAAATGTAAACATAAAAAAATCTTAAAAATATACAGGGTGTCCCATGTCACCACTTAAATATCCCTTACTACACGTCCTAGAAAAACAATATTTCAGACACAAATTGGAGGGTGCCTTCTCTTTATATTTACTTGAAGAGAGAGGCAAGGTGGGCAACCTACAGACTTTATCAAGCGGTCAGCAATAAATCGAAGGCGTGTCACATGGAGAGTACCAGTCTCAGACATAATGCCTACAACAACCACTACAACCGGCCAGTGTTGTCAGTGTAGTCTACCCACAATGGGGAGACTGTATTCGAAAAACGACCGACTTGCTGCTGGCTGACATCTGTTGGTACACCGACGGCTCCAAAACCCAAGACGGTGTTGGAGCTGGTATATATAGACAGAGGCCGAGGGCAGAGTTCTCCCTTAGCCTAGGCGCTCTCGCAACCATATTTCAAGCGTGGGTATTTGCTATTGAGATGTGTGCTAGAATACTGGTTGATCGGCTCTGCACACGTAAGACAGTTAAAATACTCTTCGACAGTCAAGCAGCTTTTAAGGCTCGTGAATCTAGCCGGTGTAATTCGCAAACCGTCTGGAATTGCAAGGATGGGCGGACCAAACTGGGTCAATTCAACAAGGTTACTTTGCCATGAATACCTGGGCACACCGACCTAGAGGGTAATAAATAAGCAAACCTTCTTGCCAAAAGGTAGGTGAAGACAAAATTCACAGGGCGGGAACCGGTCATCGGTATATCTTATAGAATGGCCAAACAGTTCATATCAGCTTGGACACAAAGCAAAAATCTTCGGTACTGTCCACCGAATCAATCAATCAATCAATGTACCATCAAACTGCTCGAGCCATCAAGGGCACACCTTAAGACTCTAGTAGGACTGTACACGGGACACTGCAGATTAAAATACCACATGCACAAGATCGGCCTACCGGAAGACGCCGAGTGCGCATGTGCATGGAGGAGGATGAATCGGCAGAACACATACTGTGTTCGTGTCCAGCGATGGCACGACTCAGATTCGCAATCCTTGGCAATGACACCTTGTTGCCGGGGAAAGTGAAAGATCTCTTTCCCACCAGGATCATCAAATTTATTAGTAGTCTGGACCGGATGAGAGAAATATGAAAGGGTGTGAGCGACAATAGACCGATCGGTCGCGGTGGAAGGGTGTTATACCCACTTACTTTAAATCTAACCTAACCTAACCTACTAACCTTTACCTTCGCTTTAAATTCTTGACTCAGGCATTTTTTTAACATTTTATTTGGCTCAGTGCAATAGCAAATTTGTCATTCTTTTGCCTGAACATAATCATAATAGTATTTATATATGTTGTTTCAATTAAAAGATTAAAAAACGTAATTCAAGGCTCTGCTGTTGTTTAATTTTTCTATTATTTAAACAATTAGGTGGAAAATTAATTTTAGAAGTATTAATCCTGTTTAAAACGTATTTTTAATATCTATTTAATATATTTTATTTTCTTTCAGGTATGCAGACAAAGGCTAAAGTAACCATTTAAGGCGTAAGTTACAAACTTTAAATTATATGTAATTTAATTGCCTATGATAGCAAAAAAATATCTAAATCTCAGCAGCAAAACTGCAAAATTGCGACATTGCTACGTACATTGCAGTAGTATGTTTTCAGAAAGAAATATTTCGGCACAACAGGAATTAGGGTTAAGATTAAATTTGATTTAAAAATTATACTGTGATTTTAAAATTAAGAGTTTTTAAAAAGTGTTATTGTAAATAAACATACTTGACGTATGCACATTAAAACGCCCCAATTCTTGTAATTTTTGAAAGATAAAAAATTGTTGGTGGCACCAAAATATGGTTACTTCCTATGTTTCAGAGAGGTATTTTTTATTTCAATATTTAAAGCCGAGGCCGATCTTTATCTAGTCCAGGTGCTGATGAACAATTTTAGGTGGGTTCTCGGAAAACTTCTTCTTCCAACCCTTAAAATAAAAAAATCAAGAGTTGGTAGAATGCCGCTACCCTTCAACCAGACCTTAAATTTTATGTTTGGAGGTCCTTTGAGGACAATTACACAAATTTTTAAAGCTCCTCAAGAACCTACACAAAATTGTTCACCAGCTCTCGGACTATATAACACGTTTGTTTTAAAACAGATTATTTTTTTACAAGTTTTAAGGGTTTAGCTCCAAAAAATTTTATACTCTATTTGTTAATGTAAAAAAAATAGTATAAATAAAATAAAGTTTTAAGTCTGATTAAGA
Organism: Listronotus oregonensis; assembly: GCA_019359885.1. Lineage (NCBI taxonomy): Eukaryota > Metazoa > Arthropoda > Insecta > Coleoptera > Curculionidae > Listronotus > Listronotus oregonensis. The sequence continues at coordinate 13,675 of JAHBCN010014418.1, forward strand.
CTCAATAAGATTGGAATTTTGCAACAAATCGTGGAAATTTTCTTGAAATATTTTGGAATGCATTTCAATTTTAGGTAAGCAACTTGACAGATTATTAAACAAGTGACAAGATTATAAATACCATCAATTGTTTGTTTTGTGTATTTTTCGTTGCCTATACTATAATCGTTTTTTAATCGAAAATCATGCATTAATGAGGCCAGTTAACAAATTATATTAAGACGGTACTAGTACTAGTAGATGAATATTCTACAAAAATATATTAAATTAATTGGTTAGTATAAAACTAAGTTAATTAAAGAAAAATATTAAATAAGCATAGGGCGTTTAAAGAATATTAACTCAATTTGGTAATTGTCTCGAAAGTTGCCTCCTTTCCGATTTTGACCAAATTTGGTATACGAGGGTTGTTTGGGGCGCTGATAACGAATCTGTAAAATATTTTTTCGGCAACGTTTCGTTTTAGAGATATTTATCATCAAAATTGAAAATCAAACTAACCTTATTTTCACTATATTCCCCCTTCTTTTTGTACACAATTCTTGATTTTTACACTAAAGTGGCACCCAATATTTTCTAAACACCTTTTAAAACCTTGTATTTTAATTAATTTTTACACCATTTTTCCATTAAATAGCGGACTTTCAAGTTCAAAAGCAGCAGCCATATTTGCTTATAAAATCTCTAGTGTAGTGTGCGACCATGTTGCGGCGTGTGAAAGTGTAGGTTTGCAATTAAATGGGCAAAAGATGTAAAACAACTATAAAAATTAGTTTTTAAAGGATGTTTCTGAAATAGTGTGTGCCAATTTAGTGTCAAAATTAAAAATTCTTTGCAAAAAGAAGGAGGAATAGTGTAAATACATACAAACCTTCATTTTTATTTAAAAAATTATTACGAAACTACTGCAAAAAGATCCTATTTAAAGCCAATTAATCATCATACGTATAAATGCACAAAAACATTTTTATTAGCCTCATCGCGTTTGTTAATTAATGTAAAAACCACCGCTTAAAACCCGTTTCCTGTTTCATATGAAATCTCCCTCTGCTTTTTGCACTGTAATTAAAATATCATTAGCAATATTATTATAAACTGCTTCAGGTTAAATTAAATATCTGTTTGTTATACTCCAAGTCGTATATATAAATATAAACCATTTATTCTTTAGAAGAGGTATTGTAACCGACCATAAAACTTATTAAATTGCTTTTTAACTGTACTGCATGTTTTATCAAAAAAAAAAAAAAAAACCTGTGAGAATAAGATTTTTTAATTAAAAATAAACATTTTATTATGTTTTTGTTGCGAATACTCGCCTTGAAGTTTTCTAGAAAATCGGACTACTTCGGTCCTGGTCCCGGGCTATAGCGAACTGAACCTGCTTAGCCCTATAAGCCCCTATAAACTAGCATATTGCCTGAAACAGAAAAAAAACCCTCAAAAAAACCAAACAATTCAAAAAATCACCACCGTTTCGGTGACAAGTCAGCCACTATTGTCAATATAAAATTTAAAAAAAATTAAACAAAATTTTTAAGAAATTTTGGTCCAAAAGTTTGAAAATTCTGAAAGTTTTTTAATATTTATGACCTTTTGTCATAAATGACAAAATATATTTATTTAAAACGTCAAATATATTACAAAAACTTTTAAGAAGCTACTATATTTTTAAACAAAATTAAAAAAAAAATAGTTTTAATTATAATTTTATTTTTCTTAAATTTTATCTTAACAACGCTGGCCGACTTTCCACCGAAACGTAGATTGGTACTTTAAATTTTTTGGGGTTTTGGGGTCAATAGGGCAAGCAGGCTCAGCCCTATTGACCTCTATTAAAGCGGCTTAGTTCTCTATACCCCGAGACCAAGACCGAAGTGATAAAGAGATAGGTTTCACGTTCGAAGAACCAACTCTGGTCGGTTAACATATCTGTAAAATATGCCGTATTCTTCTCAAACTGCATGTAAATTGTCAGTGACAGTTTTAAATACTTAAGTTGCAACCTAGTGTCTTGTAACTAATAGCTTATACAGTGTGTCCCAAATTGGTGGGGAATGTATGGGGATCTTGGAAACCACGATAGATAGAAAATCGGTTAAATGGGGAAAGTTTTGGACAATTTTGTTAGTAAGCTAAACCCGTTTACTACATGGTTTTATCTATTCAGGTTTTTGAGAAATTTTGAAAAAACCTGAAACATGCATTTTCGAAAATCGGCCATATTTTTTTTATAAGTGAAAATTTTTCAAATCTGTAAATACTTTTTCAAAGCAACTTTTTTGTAGAATATGACCGAGTAGTCAATTTTTATTTTCTACGTTTCGGGTTTTTAGAATCATCATCAACTTTATTTTTTCATATGGAAGCCATATTGAATTTTTACGCAGCCAAATAGTGCTTTTTATTCTGATTTCAACAATGTATAACATGTTATAATTTAAGAGTTTATAACCTCATTTATTTCAAATAACAAATATTTTCTCAGTTGGCCTTGATTCCGGCGAGCGTCATTTTTTTTTGTAAACAATAAAATATTAGTAATTGGCAAAATAGATAAGCTGAACAGATATTTTACAGAACTGGGTTCGCGAACATAGCTAGAACGTTAATACCGTGTTACAAAAAAAGTAAAGTTGATGAATCATCATCAACTTTACTTTTTCATATGGGCGACATATTGGATTTTTTCGCAGCCAAATAGTGATTTTTATTTCTATTTCAACAATGTATAACATGTTATAGTTTAGCAGTTTATAAACTCATTCACTTCAAAAAACAAATATTTTCTCAGTTGGCCTTGATTCCGGCGAATGTCATCTAGCGTTATTATCAAGTTAACTCGGGTACGTTATTAAAATTTTCTCAACTTTGTAAAATGGTTAATTATTTAAAGAAAACTTAATATTTTGCAACGTTATTTTCAAAGCAATAGAAATGTTAATATAGCTGCGCAAACTTATTTCGACAATTTTCCTGACAGGCAGCATCCTAAACTAACACACTTTTAAAAACTGGTTACAAATTTGCTTAAATTCGGAAGTTTTAAAAAACCACGACCAAGAAGTACGTTGAAGAAAATCGACAACGAGATGCTGCAGTTAACCAACATTTTAAAGAAAATCCAACATCCTCAGCCAGGGATGTTGATAGAGAATTCCACATACCTAACCATTTATAGGGTAGTTAGGACTATTTTAAAAAATATCGTTAATATGTTGAGAAATATGGACAACATTTTGAATTTTAGGTCGTTATTTTATATCTTCATTTAAGTAGGAATATTAGTTTAGCCACTTTTCATTGTTTTTGTTTTCACTTGTTTCAAATAACTTGTTACGTGTAGTTTTGTTGTAACACGGTATTAACGTTATAGCTATGTTCGCGAAACCCATATCTGTAAAATATCTGTTCAGCTTATCTATTTTGCCAATTACTAACATTTTATTGTTAAAAAAATGACGTTTGCCGGAATCAAGGCCAACTGAGAAAATATTTGTTTTTTGAAATAAATGAGGTTATGAATTCTTAAATTATAACATGTTATACATTGTTGAAATCAGAATAAAAAGCACTATTTGGCTGCGTAAAAATCCAATATGGCGTCCATATGAAAAAATAAAGTTGATGATGGTTCTAAAAACCCGAAACGTAGAAAATAAAAATTGACTACTCGGTCATATTCTACAAAAAAAAAAATTGCTTTGAAGAAGTTTTTACAGATTTGAAAAATTTCCACTTATAAAAAAAAAATATGGCCGATTTTCGAAAATGCATGTTTCAAGTATTTTCAAAATTTCTCAAAAACCTGAATAGGTAAAACCATGTAGTAAACGGAATTAGCTTACTAATGAAATTGTCCAAAACTTTCCCCATTTAACCGATTTTCTATCTATCGTGGTTTCCAAGATCCCTATACATTCCCCACCAATTTGGGACACACTATATAATAGGTCAGTAAACATGCGTGATTATAATTAATGTGTTCTTTAAGTTATAAGTTATAAGTTATGTAAAAGGAATTGACAATGAATAAAAATTTATAAGCCATGCCGGGTTTCATTAAAAATTTAAAAAAGTGTTAGGGCCCGGAATTGGCCTCATTTATTTTGATCTAAAAGCACGTCTTTCTTTGCCTATAAAAGAACCATCTGATAAATATCTTTTTTAAATAGTTTCGGCGTAATAACGATTTAAAATATGTTCTATAGTTTTGTGGCGGATCCATGTTTTAGTTTGTTTTATTTGGGTAACTCGCCTTTTACTGTTTGGAAAATGGACCTCTTGTCGGGTCCGGGTATGGGCGACCTGTCCAGCCCTATTGACCCTATGAACTGCAGATCGCCTGCAACAAAAAGAAGAAACCCCCAAAAAAAATAGATTAATAATTGTGATTTTTTGGGGTTTTTTCTTTTGTTGCAGGCGATCTGCAAGTTCATAGGGTCAATAGGCTCAGGGGTCAGGCATCACCCGGGACCCGACCAAGAGTCCATTTTCAAAAATAAAGGCGAGTAACCCAAATAAAACAAACTTAAACGATTTAAAGTTTACGTCTGGCCTCTTAAATCTGACGTCAGACTATAAAGGCTTGTGACGACACGGGGTCTGCTGAGTTCCAATATTAGTTTTTTGCTTCTTATTCCATTTAGAGCAGTTTATTATCAATTAAATACACACAACATAATTAATGTAAAGGGTAATTATTTCGTCAAAGTCCATTTAATTAACACAAAAAAATTGGCTTAAAGATCCTAAATCTGCACATTGTCGTTTAGGAAAAACACCCCGAAAGTAATCACAATTACCGTATTTTTGAACCAATGCCATTTATTTTTTAATACGCACTTAATTTTTATCAATTTCAAGAAGTCTGATTAATTTAAAAATTTGCGCAGGGGTTTAAGGGCCAATGATAATACAATAATTGTTAAGGTCCTGACTATGATCACTAGGATAAAAAAAAATATTTCTTTGTCAAAATAACAATCCTTACGCATTCGCCATACAAAAACATATGGCACAAACCGCTTCCTTGTTACGTTGCAAAATTCAACGTAACAATATTATTTGTATATATGCATTATTTTATGTATAAATACCTTTGTATGTAAATACCCTAAAATAAGGGGAACAGTTGTAGCCCATCATTTTGTTTTTCTTTTGCTTAAAACTGTCTGTTGTCTGGAGCGCAAGGGATAGTTTAAATTGTTTCCATTTTTGTTTACATTTTTGAAGGTTTTATTGATTTTATTTTCTCTCAGAGGTTAATGACCTGTTATTGATTGCCTTTTGTGTTTACCTAGATTAACGTGAATTTCTTTTATTGAGCTAAATTTTTATGCTTTTGTTTATTATTTTTGGAGGTTAATGTTTTGACGTTTGAAATAGATCAGAAGTTAGCAACGAACAACTGTTTATTTTTGCCAGTCTATGGCAACGAACCAACTAATGGGTCGTGTGTGAGTTGGTAGAATTGTTCAAGAAGGGGGTTGGTACCGCCAAGGTTAACCTGAACAGAAAACGCTGCTGGTGTGAAATAGCTTGGGGAAGCTCTCTCTCTCCTGCTGACCACCAAAGAGATAGCCCACGTGAAGGCAATGTTCTAAAAGTTAATTTTCAACCCTTGTTTTGGGGATTGTTGAACAAATGCCTAAGTAAATTTCCCGTTTGTTTGTGCTAATTGTAGTACGTTGTTTCGGAGTGAAATGTCACGTTATCCGTAAATTTTTGGGAAATTTATGTCTTCTTAAAGAAGGATTATACCACGTGGAAAACCTGCATGGAACCCTTTTTCTTCGTTAATGTCTTATAAGGGGCGATAGTGGCTCGTTAAGTTTGTGGAAAAAGGTAAGAATTTTACTATTTCACACAGTTTTATCAAATTGCTACTTTGAATTTTTGATCTAACTTTGAAAACGTATTGTATTCGATTTTGGGGTTATGATAATTGCGTAGTTAATTTATGGGGTTTTCTTTAAATGGATTTTTTTTTAAGGGGAGAACTTTGTCTAGAATTTTTATGCTTATTGGGTAATTTATGTAAGGGATGTAATTTCTGTGTTTCGTAAAGTATCATACGTAACCATGCATAAAGCTTAGACGAGTTGTTTTTTTAGGGTTCTTTCTTCTTTTCTTCTTTTTTTATTCCTGGTTTTACCCCTTTGATTTCTTCGACTTGATTTTGTGTTCCGGCCCATGCTGCTTATGCCTAGTTCCAGTTCGAGTTAATGGACTTAATCCCATGCCTTATGTTGGAGATTCAAGTGACAAACCCAAGTTGCCGATATTAGTTGCTGATGACTGACAGCTAGACTACCGTTTCTAAGGCACAACCACTTGCTTCCATAATAACAGGAAAATCACAGCTAAGTCTTAAGCTTAAGAAAATTTTTGTAGATTAATAATATTACATTGACTTAAGAAAATATCATGTCGATCATAGTCTGAGTTAACAGTCATTAACACATTATTTTCTCGGTACCTTCACTAAAATCTAAGACTGGAATTTGGACATAAGTATACACATGTGCACTTTTAAAGCTTTAAAGGTTATCGAAAGAACATTTAGTATTATGGTATACCTTAGGGGTATATAGTCACTTACTTTTAACACTATTCTATTGGGGTACAGATTGTTAGGAACAGTTGGTACTTGTGAGTTGTAATCATATACATGAGTACGAGTGTTGTATATCAATCTGTGGTAGGAGGTATAAGATTTATTACTAATCATTTGGTAATAATCTTATACGGTTTAATTATAAATATTGAATTTGATCATTGAAGATTAATTAGATAGATTTACTGACATTTGTTTTTGTTTAACCCTTGACCGGATATATTTTTTGTTTAAGCCTTAGTGCTCTCAGATATTTTGCTGTAACGTCCATAACGTCATTCTGCTTCATTTTATTTTTTTAATTTGTAAGAGCCTGTTAAAAAGTTTTAAATGCAACTTATGGCCTTACGTATAAGACTGTTGTAGTAAAAATCAGTTTGATAGGGACAGTTGAATATTGAATTTGATCATTGGGGATTAATTAGATAGATTTACTGATATTGGTTTTTTTGTTTAACCCTTGACCGGATATATTTTTTTTGTTTAAGCCTTAGAGCTCTCAGACATTTTGCTGTAACTTCCATAACGTCATTCTGCTTCATTTTATTTTTTAATTTGTAAGAGCCTATGGAAAAGTTTTAAATGCAACTTATGGCCTTACGTATATGTGGGTAACATACTAGAAGGTTTTCTGTAAAAGTTATAAGCTTACGGATTTTGTTATATATAGGATTTTACTGTTGACAGTTTATTATTTGTCCTGCTTTTGGGTTTAGTAACATTAAATTTGTATATAAGTCAAATTTAGTTTAACATTGTCATATATTTTTCAGTAATTTAAAATTTCTTATTAAATTTTGGTTTAATAGGCGTATCCACCAATTTGGTAGGAATTTGTTACAATTATTTCATTATTTTTTTGTAATAAAGCATTAACTAGTATATTTATATTTTGACTTTTATTGACAATACCCCCTTCAAGAATGCACTCGCCTTTGTGTAGAGCCTCATGCGACTGTAAGTATCTATTGTAACCATATTCTTTAGCCAATGTATAAGTTAATTAATTATTTTATTTCTGAGCTAGCCGAGCACCTTATTAGATAATTATTTATTTTAACTTTTATTTGTTAATTATTTTGCCTTAAGTAATTTATTAAGTTAATAATTATTAAATTTATTTTTTTGCCCAAGTGGGGCGTAACATTTGCCTGTTATAAATTGGCGTATAAAATTTCCGGTAATATCCTACAAGAATCAGGTTACTGGCAACAAAATAATTATTTTTTTCTACGACCGGCACTAAAAGTAACATTTTTCTTACTGGTTAGTAGCTTTTAAAATAAATTATGTCTTATGCAATAAGAAAAACCCAAAAACAGTGGGAAAAGTACTTTTCTTTGTAGTGAGAAAAGCAATTTGCTTTTAAATGCTATATTAAATTGTAGAAATAGGCCTTTGAACAACGCAAATAAGTTAATTATTACAGTTCCTAGTTTATTGTTGATTCATAAATTAAAACGTTAATTATTAATAAAAAGGATTATATTATGATTGACTATATTAATAATAAAAAATACTAAATATATTTTTCTGATTCGCTATAAAGAAAATGATTATGAATAAATATAATGTGCAACATGTAAAAAAATCACATTTCCCACTCCTATTTCAAACTCACTCGTGGGAAATGTTAAACTTTTCTCTTTTTTTGCGCAATATACTATTAAAAAAAGGGTTTTCCACTGACCCTCATTTAAAGTTATGCATGGAATTTTGTTATAATCCGTAATGGATTATTGACAAATATCAGATATAATAAAAATCTAGGCCCCTGATTAAGATTACTTTTGATGCCGTTGGGACTAAAAAATAAGAAAATAAATTATAGCTTAAAAAACTATAGGAAATACGTTTTTTTAAGCAAAACGAACTAAAAAGTGGAAAATAATTTTTAAGTATAAAGAGTTGTGTTACAGTAATAGAAAGTCCAATTATCAAATATGACCAATTATTTTAAAATCAAATTTAAATAAAAATTAAGTTATTAAGAAAATTATTTAATTATGGTAAATAAGCTTTAAAAATCAGTTTCTACTTTTTAGTCGGATTTGCTATAAAAGCGTGTTGTTTTAAACTTTCATTGTTGTAGGCATGGTTACTAACTTTTTAAACCAATACAATACATTTTTTCAATAACACTAGAATCTTGGACTTCCATTGTCTTTATTTGTTAATTGTTACACAACGTTTCGGTTAGTGATGTATCTCCAACCGTTTTCAAGTGATAACTAAAAACTATTCCTAAAAGCTACGACTTATATACTATCCCTTGTTCACCGAAGCTTGACCGACTTTTCACGGTTCAGCAACGGCTGCCAGATATTCGAAATATCGATGCTAGGCTTGTTAAATACATTTTTGTTGTTTAAAATTATTACAGCTTCTTTGAATTTTCTTTTCTTCCAGTGGGTTCTTTATAAATAGTTTTTT
>JAHBCN010014419.1:0-22664 GCA_019359885.1 Listronotus oregonensis
GGCCCGGAGCCATTCTGCGGTATCTCGGCAGGTCTCTTCAAAGCATCTATTAAGAATTGGGTAGACAGACAGTTTCAAAGCTGGTGGGTACAAACACCGGGACAACGACAGGCAAAGCAGTTCATTAAGACCCGCTCGACCAAGTTTACATCGGACCTACTGAGCCACAGCCGTAAGGTCGTAAGGATAACGGTAGGTCAACTAACAGGACATTGTAAACTCAACAAGCACCTGGAAAGAATAAACCTGGTGGAGGATAGCCTGTGTAGGTTCTGCCAGGAGGCTGAAGAAACAGCCTTACATGTGTGGTGCCATTGCGAAGCACTATGCAGGCTTAGGTTTACTAGGCTTGGGGAGGAGAAGCCAAAACCGGCAAGTTATATGGAGTGGCCAGTGTCGAGACTCTGGAGTCTAGTTAAGAAGACGGGCTTGGACAAGGTACTCTAAAGAACGATAGGAGAAACCACAATAAATCTGGTAAGGTTGCAGTGGTGGAGGTCATTTTTCGCCATCTCCGCTCAAATAATCTAATCTAATCTGTGTACTGTCATGTATAAATTTCTTTTTAAATAAATTATTTGTAATAACAATTTGTTTTAATACTTACACAAAGTGTGTCGTTTTATTTGGTTATCAACTGTTCATCTATAAATCAATCAATAATTTAAATGTTTTTTGAACAATTTACCGGTTTTTTTGTTATGTTTGGTTAATGGAGGTTTTTGTTACTAAAATTTATAGACAAAAGTGAATAACCAAATAGACACAAACATTTCATGATCCTAAGATTACAAATCTAAACACTATTGATTTTAGTTTTCTTTTTCCACGTTAAAAAGTTGTTTTGTATTATGGGTAAATAAAATATTATGTACCACTTTAAAATGTTGCATTGTTTTAATCCGATAGGTACCTACTTTATAGAAAAAATAGCACATACTTAGAGCATGTTTTTTGAGTTTTTTAATCGCAAAGCGCACCATCTGTCATCATTTTTAAATTTAGGTAATTATCACAAAAATTATTGCAACTTACAAGTCCTATAAAATACCTAAATATACACTTTTAGTCAGGGCCGCCGCCAGAAAAAAATGTAGAGGGGGTCATAAAGTTTAAGTAAATTTACTAGTCTAGAATTAAATTAATTAAAAACACATATACCACAACTTTAATTATAAATAATAATCATACTCATTTAAATTCCTAGTCGATATGGTAAAATTTAAGGATTTAGACGGGAATTGTTTTATTTAAAGTAATTTTTAAAAATCCAGAGGGGTGGACGGACACCTCCTGACCCCCCCTGCCGGCGGCCATACTTTCAGTCTAAACGATAACGTCGAGACTCGAGAAGCGGGCAATAATCCACAAATTGGCAACGCCGCACTCCTTCCCACCCAATTTAGATTTTATGACTGTGGGTGACCAAGATCTTGTCCGACCTACCGGCAAAACAGACTGATCGGATATAATGTGAAAAGCCATGTTCGGCGTCCGGTTTCAGGGCATAAAGACTGATCGGATAAGTGGGAACGGGCTCGAAGGTGCATTTTTAAAGTCTATTTAAAAATCGGCCAAAAAAGACCGCCAAACCAACAATTTTTAAAAATAACGGTACATACTGGGTCTCACAAAAGAAAGTACACATTTGTTTTGCTTATTGCGTGAAAGCAACTATGGTATGGGTATGTCAATCGGTAGCCTGGCTCTTGGAAATTTAGTCGTTTCTCGGAAGCGGACCGTGCGTTGTGCGTACGGAAGTTTTACAAAAACGGTAATTCGGCGACTGTAGCGCGTAGAAAATTCTGCAATATTCGACAAATTTGTCACTGAAATGATGCGCCAAGCGCTCGACTAATTGGAAAATGGGTCGAGAAGTTTGAAGAGACCGGTTCAACACTGGATAAACCAAAATCTGGCCGTCCAAGGTCTTTAAGAACGGTCGAAAACGGAGACAGTGTTACTCAGTCTGTTCGTGACGACCCGACGATTCTTAAGCGTGCTGTTACTTTGAACGCGCATTCCGCATTTTACACAAAGATTTAAAGCTTCACCCCTACAAAATTAATTTGGTGCAAGAATTGAAGCCTCAGGATGCTGGTCAAAGGCTTGACTTCGTAATCCAGATGACTGAGCGCTTTCCAACGTTTACCAATATAATATCTTGTTTTCGGATAAAGCTCATTTTTATCTTAATGGGCGCGTAAACAATCAAAATTGCCGCTACTGGAATGCAACCAATCCAAAACACAAACATCAGAAACCTCTACATTCGCCTAAAGTGACCGTTTGGGGTGCAATGTCGGCGCGAGGAATTATCGGCCCTTACTTTTTTGAAGATGGAAGGGGACGCACAATAACAGTGATTTCAGAGCGTTATGTGGAGATGTTAGACGACTTCTTCGTGCCTGAACTGCAAAACTTTCCTGGTTATAACCAAAGAACATGGTTTCCGCAGGACGAAGCAACTTCACACACGTCCAACAGGTTTCTGCCACGATAAGTGAAATTTTTTCTGGCAAATTGATCTCAAGGAGATGCGACATGCAGTCCCGATTTAACACCTATGGACTTTTTCCAGACATCATGGAGAATACCTGCCGAGCTGTCATAGGCAATTTTAGTGCTCGATTAAATGAATGCTGTGAGCGCAACAGTTTATATTTGGAAGGTATCATTAAAAAAATAATAAATTCCGAAACAATGTATTTAAATATGTAATAAACATTTTTTCAATAACCTCCTTACCTTTTTTAGGAAGGATAGGCGATCCTATCTTTCTGGACATGCCGCAGGACCTGTGGCAAATCCTGGGGCATGCAACCAAAACAGATGTACTGGCTATACGTGACAGTCATAAGACCAATGATTACGTATGGCTCTGTGGCATGGTGGCGCAAGAGGCAGCAGCAAGCAAAGCTATCTAGCCTACAGAGACAGGCCTGCCTAATGATCACGGGCGCGCTGCACTCGACACCAACGGCGGCCATAGAAGCCCTCCTAGGATTGCCTCCTCTGCATATTTACTTGAAGAGAGGCAAGGTGGGCAACCCACAGACTCTATTAAGCGGTCAGTGACAAACCGCAGGCATGTCATATGGAGAGCAATATAGTTTGTGTTTGTGTTTGTGATCCTAAGGAATGTCCTGACCTGTGACAGACTGGGAATGCCCTCAGACATAATGCCTACAGCAACCAATTACATCGCTGATTGATCGGCACTGCACACGTAAGACGGTTAAAATATTCTCCGATAGTCAAGCAGCTATTAAAGCTCTTGAATCCACCCTGTGCAATTCGAAAACCGTCTGGAATTGCAAGGATGCGCTGACCAAACTGGGTCAAAACAATAAGGTTATACTAATGTGGATACCTGGACACACCGGCCTAGACGGTAATGAATACGCAGACCTCCTTGCCAAAAGGGGGGCGGAAATAAAATTTACAGGGCCAAAACCGGTCATCGGTATATCTTATGGAATGGCCAAGCAGTTCATTTCAGCTTGGACACAAAGAGAAAATCTTCGGTACTGGCATGGACTTCCGGGTCTCAGACACTCGAAGGCCTTCATAAGCCCACCGAACCAACAATGTACTGTCAAACTACTGGAGCAATCAAGGGTATACCTTCAAACTCTAGTGGCACTGTACACGGGACACTGCAGATTAAAATACCACATGCACAAGATCGGCCTAGCGGAAGACGCCGAGTGCCGCATGTGCATGGAGGGGGATGAATCGCAGAACACATACTGTGTCCGTGCCCAGTAATGGCACGACTAAGATTCGCAATCCTCGGCAATGAAACCTTGTTGCCGATGGAGGTGAAAGATTTCTCTCCCAACAGGATCATCAGATTTATTAGGAGTCTGGACCTGGTGGGGGAAATATAAAAGGGTGTGAGCCACAATAGACCGATCGGTCGCGGTGGAAGTGTTATACCCACTCACTTTAAACCTACCTACCTACCTTTTTTTAATCGATTTTTTAAATGTGAACTTTTTTTGAGACACCTTTTACTTTAATTTATGTATTTATGATACTTTTTAATATTTGGAAATTGTATTTATTTGATTTTAATATTACATATGAACGTTAGGAATTACTAAATCATCAGAAAAAACTAATTAGTTGATTTATTAATTTTGACATTTGCTAAAAACGTTTTGGTTATTTTTGGAAGGCTTTTTTGCCAATGCAGTCTTATTTTCGTGAACGTTTTTATATACATGTTTACCTTATTTCAGGTGTGTTTATTTTACTTTCTGGTTTTAGATCTCTCAGTCACTTAATATAATAATTCTGGTATTTCAACAGTACAGGCTTCTGAAATGCTGCAGTTTATGAATAGCAAAGATTGTTAGCTAAAAAAATCACATCGTAAATATTATTTAATAGTTGAATGAATATAGATTTAGGTCATTTGTATTTGTGCATACAACCTTTAATTAAAAAACTGCTCAAGTATGATGTGACATAGGTCAAGAGTTTCTTCGACTTAAGGGGGAGGGGACCGGGTAAAGTTTGAAACTTTCTTTTTTATTTTTTTTTATTTAATGTTTTGAATGTATAACATCTGAAGAATAATGTATTTAGTTTTGAGGTCAATCGGAGCAAAATTGACGGATTTATGATAGTTTTAATGACCGTTGCTCCAACTCAGTTTCGTGAGTGTACAAAACTTTAAAAAGATTTTCCCAAAAATGTAATTTGTGGCTAACCATTCCGAAAAAACTACCGGACCGATCGTTCTCAAAATTTGTACACATATTTTACATACAAATAACTATCGAGTTTTTTTTTTTTTTTTGTTTTTCAGTTAGTATCAATCTTACAATAATAAATAGGTCGATTTTATTGTCAAAAAATTGACATTTCAAAAAATTTTAAAATTAATGAAATAAAAAAGTTGGCGTCAATTAAGAGAGAAACTAAATAACTAATTAACATAATTTGTTTTTTTTATTTAAAAAATCCAGTGCTGAGGAATTACGGTAACCGCAAAAAATTTTTTCGTGGCACCAACGGAGAACTGCAATAAATGCGTTATTTGTTTATATTTTTGTACCAAAATGTTTTTAAATATTCTTTAAATGTTGTATTATAATAAACCAATTTTCAAAATAAACCTGTTAATAATAACAATGTTCAAAAAAAATCGTGAAAAAGGCCTTTTCTCAAACAAACTTTATCCCCCACGCCCTTAGTAAGCATGTATACTTTTTTATCTAAGCTACAGGAGCAGTCATTCTATCCGTTAGCTTTGGAAATTGGTCATAGTAATTTTCATCATGCAACATATAGTCCAAGTGCCGCCAGACATTTTTGGGTAGATATTTGCGGCATTGTAAAAATTTATTTAATACTTCTTTTATAACATCTGAATACTAAAAATACACACTTGGCTAAAAGGTAGTAGGGCTAAAACAACCCCTTAAATTTTTTTAGTTAGGATTTTTTTTGCAAAAAAATGACAATTTTAATACATTTAAATTTAGTATTTAGGGAATTGAAAAGTAAAAATGCTAGATCACTTGGTTAAGACTAAAACATTGCCATATAGTGGCGAATGTTTATTTTTAAATCGAAAAAATAAATTTGAGGCACTAAAAATAGAAAGAGACAGATGGTTTAAAATATTTAAGGATAGATTTAGCCCCACTACCCTTTAGCCATATTTGTATTTTTAGTGTCTAGATATTATAAAAGAGGTATTAAATAATGCTAGGGTTTCAATTTAAAATCTTGGGATCCCATTGTCTTTATTTGTTATTTGATAAACAACGTTTTGGTTAGTGATGTATTTCTAACCGTTTTTAAATGATAACTTGAAAACGATTAAAAATACATTATTTTCCCCGGATATAAAGACACCTTTTTAAGTGATCTTCGGTCTGCTTCAAGTTATTATTTGATACCAAATCAGTATTAAGAAATTATCAAAAATGTCTCTGTATCGAACCGAATAGTGGGTTAAAATTGTTTTTGTGGGGTCAATCTGAATCAGAATATAGATGCCTGCCGTAAGGTAAGGATGTATGCTTTTCGATTTAAATAATTCTTTTACGCGAAATTATGAAGTCTGCTTTTTTTACAACAAAAAAATCTCCAAACCGCCGCGAGATGAGCTGTTTTTCCAGAAAATGGGAATGCCCCAAAGATGGTAATTAAATATACAGGGTGCTCAAAATGAATAAAATAATGCCTCTGCTCTTTCAATTTTATATTTTACTGAATTTGTTTTTCACTATAGGTTTGTTTAATTTTCATAGAATACGAATTATTCTTCACCAAATCGCAAGAATTTTATGTCTAAAACTTACGATTATGTAAATGCCGGGGTGGTAAGTTTCTTGGTTTCTTATTTCTAAAAGCATTCATTAACGGTTTATTTGTTTATTTTAGACTGAAGATGTTTGGTATCCAAAAGAAGCCAAAATTCAAACATATTTTTTCAATAATTTAGAAAATACCTTTCAAAAAATCGAGGCAAATTTTGGAGAAGTAGAGAAGTTTCATTGTGTTTCCGAAGAGATTGATTATCCTAGTCCCTTAGACAGTGATGCCGATATGAATTATTCGCCAGGGGACGAACAATCTAACATGCATTCGAGTAGTAAACTTAAGAGTGAATTGATTTATTAAATCTCTTTGGAAGGGCCATACGTGTTTTTAATTTGATTTTATTTTTAAGCGACTTTTTTTGCATTTTCTCTTGTAAAGTGCACGTATATATCACGGTCGACAAGATGCCGTGTTTTAAAAAACTTTTAATCTCGGAAGTTCAAAGTAGACCCATTTTATGGCAGGGTACCAATAAGCACTTAAAAAATAAAAGTGTGACAGACAAATTATGGGCAAAAGCCAGACGTGCTTGCAGTGTAGAAGGTATGGCTAATTTTGAGGTTATACACAAATATACAGTATACATTTTTATTCGTACAACACTAAAAAACATCAAAACAGGTAAATACAGGCGATTAGTGATGTTCATATAAATATGTTTCAAACATCTCTCTAATTTGTTTAGCTTCTCTGGATGATGGATTATTGTTTTTTCCTTTTCCTTCATTTAATTGAACAGAATTTTCGTACGGTTGCATATTTAAGTTCTTCATAAAGTACAATAATCAAAATCGGATTCACCGTCGTGAATTCGTATAAAATTATGAAATATGCATGCATATTTTACTAATACGCATGCTTTATATCTTTTGATAAAAAGCGCGTAATCTTCATCACATATCATAACATTTGGTAATTTTATATTTTTTGATCCTGGTAGTTCTTGATCTGAAGGGACACAAAATTGTTTGGCTTCCAGTAAGATAAATAAAGTTGACGCGACAAATGTCCCTCCATCGCTTTACTTTTCCCTGCCTCCTACTTTTATTGTCAGAAACTTTTTTATCAGCAATAGCTACGCCTTGCAATATTATCGAAATGTATTTTAAATAATTAAAATAACTTGATCCTATGTTTAGCGGACATTTTATTTGGCAGTGCTTGCCGTCAATTGAACCAAAACAGTTGGGAAATTTCCATCGATTATAATAATCGAATATTACTTTGCGTTAATGTTCCTCAGTGGGCACGGGCATATATTCTTCTACCAATTTACTCCAAATTGTTGCCACTGTTTTAAAAACTATCTTACTTATCGTAGACTTACCCATTCGGAATGAAAATGCTAGACTTCTAAATGAACTTCCAATAGCTAAATTCCTAAAACAATAACAAATAGTTAATCTACAAACCATAAAATAAAAAATAATTAACTGGTAGAAAAGCAACAACGTTAAGAACTTAACGAAAAAATTTGCTTGTCACTTTTTTGCCGGTCAGTGTATTTCACAAAAAATTAAAGGAGCAAGACATTTATGATCAATAAGCCTGTACAGATGTAAAAATATTTTTGTTTTAAACACTCTAGTCCAGTATCGGTATAACTAGAATGATTTCCTGTTTTAGGTAATATTCCAAAATCAAAGTAGAAGAACCTTACAAGGACAAGTTCAGGCGTAAAAAACAAGAAAATCCTGTTTTAAAATCCGGTTCACAAGCAATACTAACTAAAAGTAAGTGGCAGTACTTTGAAAGCATGCAATTTTGACGGGATTTTATCGTACCTGCACCAACTCAGGGTAATTTAAATCATGCTAGTGGTTCGCAAGCCAATGAAATACAAGAAGATGATAGCGAAATGACCGACGTTGAAATGGGGCATAATACAAGTCGATACCTGAAAGCAACAGTGAGATGAACCCCAAAAACTCGATTTTGAGTTAACTATGTCAAACTAAAGCTAAGACCGACCTTAGGGCAATGCAACACTGAGATATCTCGGCAAAATATTTAAAATACTGGGAAAAGGTAAAACTCAGTGTTGTATTTGTCTCCGTCTGTTCATGCTTTTATTGTAATACTGAGATTTTATAAATATCTCAGAGTTGCTTTATTAATCCTGTAGCCGCTTAAATGAAACACCGAGATTATCACTGTTTTAGTATATCTGGCAACGTCGTTAATTAGTTGATGCGCCCTTGTCTTATTTTATTTCAGTATTCTAATCTAACATTTGTTACTGTAACAGTTTTGACGATTTGTGTTTGATGTTTTTTTTTGTGAAAGTTTTGTTGTATAAATAGTAAAATTTTGAAAAAGAAGTATGAGTTCAAGGGAAAAACGACTTTGTGCTCTGGCTCTTGGTGAAGTACAAACAAGTTAGTACCTATCTAATTTTTATTTTATAAAAAATATTTACAATTAGTCCATTGTTGGTAACGGTGTTGTGTTTCCTTATAATTATTCTATTTTTAGCGCAACAAAAAGTGAAAACCAATAAAAATATTAGTGAAGGTGGTAGAGCATTACAAGTTAACTGACAGAGCCAGAAAACGAAACAAAGACTGCCAATGCCGAATTTATTTCAGGTACATGCTATATTTTTGTTCTACAAAAATTTAAACATGAGATTATTTAAATAATTATTACGTTAATAGTATTTACAGATACAGAAGAACCAATACAAAATGGTCCTGTTCTAGAAGGATGTTACCTTATATAAATAAGTTAATAATAATAATAGTTACTTTCAAAAGAATTAAACAGTTTAATTATTTGGACATGCCACCCCGTACTTTATTTTCAACTATAACAGTGGCTATATAAGTGGCTACTTAATGAAAAGTACTCTAGAAAACATGTTTATGATATTTTTACCAAATTTGCTAACGAAAACACAGATTTATCAGATGATAATTTTTTTACTTATTTCAAAGCCTATAAAAATAAAAATAAAGATAAATATGGCTTCTTACTTGCACTCTCAAAAAGTTTTGTGAAATTTATATAGTATTTTAGTAGAAAACATAAATTTAATGAAATCTTTCCAAAATTAGCACTCCAAGAAAATGTAAGTATTAAGCTATATTAAAACCAATTAAAATGCATCATTTTGTTACATCCTTGTCTTGTATACATTTAAATCAAAAACATCTTCTCTCGTTGTATATTAATATGCGGACTTTTTATTCACCTAAATTTAATGGGTTAGTTCCAAATGTGGCTAACTACAATTTTGTCGATATTGAGCTTTCTAAAAATTTAAGCCAAAAGGGATGTTATTTTTTGATTCCAAAAGTAGCTAAGAGTATTATTTTAAAATAAGCGCGAAAATTAAATATCCAATAATTGTCTATCTACGCTATAAAAACGTTTTTTATCCATATATGTCTAATGGCTCATAGCCACTTTTGGAACCAATTATTTTTTTTCGCGCAATATTTTCATAATGTGTCTAATGGCAGTTGGCCACTTTTGGAACTACGAATTTTCTTCGCGGTCATTGATAGCTACTTGTTCAAGGATAAAATACCCAATGCAATCACCTGACTTCAGCGGTTTTAACGTGTGATATTCTGTTTTACTGCAGTCGTTTGTTGGTTACCAGAGAAACATTTACAGTGTCCTGACTAAAGGTGGCTTCCCACGGCCTGTGTTTTTGAAGGCCGAACCGCGCCAGCTCTCCCCATCGCGGCGTCGGAAGACGGTCGCCTGATGTGGCGCGAGGAGGTGCTACGAATCCGTTGCGAGTCGGTAACTTAAAAGGCGCGAACCAGCGCGGCGCGTTCATGCCTGCGCAGACCTGTTTTGTTACTGTTGGTGCATTGTCATCGTTATTGTTTTTGCGACTCTGCAACAAGTTGCTTTTGGTGTTTTTTAAAATATGGAGAGGACAAACGAAATTACTTACGAATTTATTAATTTATATGAAAATGAACCCGCGTTATGGCATACAAAAAGCCACAGTCATAAAAACCGAAACGAGCAGCACGATTGGTCGAGTTGTATTCAAGATAAATTAAAAGGCAGTTTTGGTGACATTACGATTAAGAAATTAAAAAAGAAAAGGGAAAATTTGATGTCAACCTATAGAAAATTAAGAAGCAAAATTAAGACTGGAAGTGGTGCAAACGAAATTTATAAACCAGAGTGGCCCTTTTACAATGCCATGTCTACCTTTTTAGATGGTGTGTATAATCCCAGAAAAACAAAGAATTCCGACGTAAGTATTTATATTTTGTATTACTATATACAATATTACAACATCCCAAGTTATATTTATTTTGCCATGGGACTACGCCATTCGTTATAAAAAATTCGGCAAACTTGTCTCTTAAGTCTCATTTCTTAAAGGTAATAATAAAGAAATGTCTTGTACGTCATTACGCCATAACCAGGCTAAATCACGCCATCATCATTCTCTACATCAAAGGAACCATTTGGAGTGTAAAGTTATTAGATTGTCTTAAGAAGTTGTGTAAGCACAGGTCCTTACAATGTCTGTTGCTTTGTCTGGTTGTAAGAGCATGGGTTTTCTCAAAACTTGTAGCGTTTAAAGCTACAAGTTGTTTTTTTATATAGATTTCTTCATAATAATAATATTATATTCAATTAGTATCAACGGCAATTAATTATTTTCTTATACAAATAAATTTACAGATTTCTAAACCTGTTTTATTAAGTAATAATTGCGGCACCGCTGCCCTTTTCCACGTGACGCCTGCTTGACTAAAGCCGTTTCAGATCGCTTTACTGATAACGCCTCGGTCGCTGTGTTGCCACAATTGTCTTCGATTTTCAGTAGAAATATTTACACAAGTACTTCGATATGTGCTCAGGCGGTTTTTTTTGCCTAATGGCGGTTCTGCCAAATTCACGTGTGATGCATTAAAATTTACATATTTTCTTGTGGTATGGCGTGCTATGGTCAACTGGTGATGTTTTATCAGGTCTATTAACGGTTGATTTGCAAACAGGTATGTTAAAATTCTAATATAGTGATAAATGCTATTTTCTTTCAATTTTCAAATCTAGTTTTATCCAAGTCATCTTGCTAATTTTGGGTGTTTTTATAGCAGTGTGCAATGTTCATTTCCTCTGTAGGAGTAGCCACTGACTTCTTCCGTTGGTAGCCTGTAACCCGCATTTATGGTGAGTTAACTCATACTTAAAATACCCATAAATATCTGTATAATACTGAGTTTATTATCACTATAAATTGTTTGGTCTTTAGTACGAATTTTAAGGGTCCTAATACTGTTTTTCTTCAAACAGGGTTTTTATGGTTTTTTTCGTTTTGGTAAATTCATCCAGTTTCGGCAATCGTTCCTGTATGGTTTGGCTCTTCACGTGACCACTACCAGTGTAGAAGCAGGGCGTCGTCCAGCAGCCATTTTGTCCGAAACCAACAGGAAAACAGGTTTTACCTTTCCTTTTTTTTATGGGGAATACCAACATCTGCGCGCCATATTTTTTGTTTACCTATTTATTTTAGAAGAAATTGAAATTTTATTATTTTTTTAAAAAACTAAGTAATTAACCTACATTTGATGACATGTTTCTCTTCTATTATAATATTGTTTGTAAATAATGTAAAACAACTATCAAAATTGTAAGAACCGATCTGATAGGGAAATTAATTTTTTAGTTGATTTAAAAGGGGGTTATTTGCGCTTATAATATTACGGATGCTTGATCAAGTACACGGTATTATGCGAATTACATCAACAATAAAGATTGCGTTAATTTTAATAGAAATAATGCGTCAGGGAGGTTCATCTGTAAATTAATTAAAATTATATTTTTTTCAATAGTTCATTCATTAAGAATATGAATAAAAACCATTTATTTGAACTGACTGTTTGTGAATTTAAATTCGTACCTTTGTGAAATTAATAACAATAGCTTAATCTCTAAACTTGGTTAATTTCGGTCTTTCCAACCAAGTTAAATTCTAATTAAAAGTAACCGAATAAAAGGAAATACCGTGGCGCCCATCTATTTTTCCTTAATTAGTTATCTTACCTTAATTAGGTACATTGTACTCACGACATTACTGCTCTACCAGGCGAATAGCTAAGCCGAAGCAGATGTTACCTGTTCTGTAAGTGTTACAGAATAGGTTACGTTTCAAAATTGACGCCCAAACGCGTGGGACTTACCTAATTTGTTTTTTTTTGTTAAATTCATAACAGTCAAGTTACTTTAATCCTGGGGAAAAAACCGTTAAAATTTTATCTTCGTGCAAACCATATATTTTAATTTTTATTTCAGATTTGAATATTTAAAATTTTTCATATTGTTTTACATTAACTTGATATTGTCAGAGGAATTACGCATTCAGTAAGTGACGTTAAAAGCTACGTTATTTTTTTGTTACACTATTGTTATGTAATTTTTACCTTACATACATATTTTCTGCTTTGATTTTTTTTTAAATAAATACTTCTGAAGTTGAAGTTTTGTCTTAAATTTGATTTAATTTATTTTAGTAATTAATTTAATAAATTTGCCTAATTTTAAAATTTTTTAAGTGTGATTACATAACTGTAATTTTTACAGCTTTTAGTTTACTATTTTCTTTGAATTTTCTTGCATAGTTTCTCTGAAAAGATCAAAACTTCCCTTACTGTTTTTTAATTTATCTTTGCAGCCTGCGCTAATTGCTAACAAACTGTTATGCAAACTTTACGTTAAACTTTCGATAGCATACGAGGAGCCATAAATACTTGCTTACCCTCCGTGTTTATATCTAAGAAATATTTTGAAACTAGAAATAGCCATAAACACTACCTTATTCTCTAGTTAAATTCGCTAATGATTTTGCTTTTTATTTTATATTGATTTACGCTGATTATTACCTTTGAAATTTTTTTGGCGTGATTTAGTAAGAATTACGTATCTGCCTCAAATAACCGAATATTTTTTATAAAGTTTTTTTTTTTTTTGAATAGTTATTAGTCACTGAGGTATAGAAAGTTGCATTTTTTTACTTTCTCTTATCTTCTTATTGAATAACACTGAAGTTTAAGACTTTATGTAATTATACTCTATTGTTTTGGCTTAACTTAATTATTAAGAGAATTTGTTATTATGATAATTGCTCCCTACTCAATTAATAAGTAAATATATCGGACCTTTATAACTTTACAGACAGGATAAAATTAATATATTCAAAATTTTCAATATACATTTCCTTCATATACACTGTGTCTCTAAAATAAAAAAAAATAAAAAAATATTTTTTTGCTTACACAAAACAAGTTGTAACTATTAATTTTAATTGTCTAGCAAGATGGAGTTCTTTGTAGTTAACCATTTATTAGAATATGAGCTTGATTATGAGTTAGCTATTAGAAATGTCGTAACGCAACGAAATGTTAGCGATAAGAGAAAAATATTGTCTAAATTGTTAAGAAAGGAAAGAGATGCAAATAAACCTGGTTCGCAGATTTCTTTAGAAAATTAAAGATTTTAATTTCGCAGTAGAGGAGGCTGCTATTAATAAATCTATTACCTCAATCACTGACACTATTATCGATTTCGAAGGCACAATTACGGACTCCACTTACGCTCGGATAAAGTCTAGAATTATTCATTTGACTGGTAGAGTTAGTCGTATAGTTGTCCCTGATCCGGATCCTAATGATATCGCGTCTTATAAAGAAGAGTCCTATGCTACTTGTATTAAGCTAGAGTCTGACTTAGATGACAAAGTTGTCGACTTACCTAATGCTCCTGTCGGCAATACTACTCTATTGTCTCCAAATGCTCCGCCCGTCGTGAATGTAAATCCGGTGGTTACCTGTAATGGCAAGTAAAAACCAATTTCGGAATGGGGTATCAAATTCACGGGAGATCCAAAAAGGGTTTACTATTTTTTAGAACGAGTTACAGATTTAGCACGAGCCCGTAATGTTTCGGAAGCCGAGCTTTTCAATGCCGCGGTTGAACTTTTTGTAGGGGATGCCTTTATATGGTTTCGCAGTATCAAAAATTCAGTAAATGATTGGACCTCTCTTGTCCAAAGGCTTAAAAAGGATTTTCTTTCTCCTTATGCGGATAATGAAATATGGGAAACCATAAGACAGAGAAAACAAAAGCGAAACGAATCCTGTCTGTAATGTTATAAAGGTCCGATATATTTACTTATTAATGAGAATTCTTCTAAGAAGATTGAGATTATGACCGGAGGTGCGCATAGAAATTCAACGGTATTAGACTTAGAATTAGATATGTTTTTTTTTTGTGTATTAGCCAAGTTTATAGTCAAAGTGGGGTGGACTGTAAAGTTTCAAGTCTGTTTTAAAAACCTAAGTGGGGTGGAATAATTTAAAGGATAATTTATATTAAAAAAGAAAACTAGAAGTTTGAATATTAAAAGTTCCATCTAAGTGGGGGAGTAACAGAGAATTAATAAGTAATAATGTATATTTTATAAGTATTTTGAGAAACGTGCAAGGAAGAATTGATTCTAGAAATAAAGGTTCCTTATCAACCCAAGTGCAATGCAATAAGATTTTTCGTTTTATGTATAGTTGTAAGAGAATGTTCAGGCTTTATAAAGCCTCAATAATAATATTGTAACTACAGGGGAAGACAAGTACTAGACGGTCAGGATTTATAGGATTCCCCTTTCTTTCCTCGCCCAAGCTTCGATACTCATTTGTGAGTTCCAAAGCTTTGGCTAAGTGGGGTGGTGACAGGGAATCCTATAAATACCAGCGAATTTCAGGACCAAATCAGTGCGTTTTAGGCAGGCCTTTGGTAAACATCGCTTTTAAAACTGGTACTTGTCTCTTCCTGAAAATTAAGCACGGTTATTTTCCCTAAGCGTTGACGTTTTGATACGTAATCCTAAGAAATTTTCCTTAAGTCTTTGTTAGTTTGCCTTTAAAACGAGTAATTTATTTTGTTTCTTTTAATTTTTTTTCTTTGACATTTAAAATTAATATTTTCTTTTTTGTTCATATTTTATTTCTTTTTGTTATTTTTTTTTGTTTAATTGTTAATTAAATAACAATTAGGTAAATCCAGGTTGACTGGTTAAGCTACGGCTTACATTTTCATTTTTGCCTTTTGGGAAACGGTTGCCCTGTAATACCATATTCAGGCGTTCCTGCCTTTTTTTTGAGGCGTTCAGATTACTTGGTATCGCACCTTAGGTTCGCGGTACTAAGTGGGTTCTTGATTATTAATATACATATTTTTTTTGTTGTAACTTATATAATAATACATATTATAACACACTGTTTAACTATTTCAATACCGTTTACTTGCTTTCCTTGTTTTATATTCTGTAATAAAAAAAAATCTGTTAATAAAATATGGAAAATTCATTGTGTTCATTCTTTGCTGGGGAGGCGAGTCCTGTCACTCAACTTCTCCCTTCTTCGGCTTGTCAGGCCCATAACGAGGCCGGCATAGCCGATAAAGGGGAAGTAATTCAACCTCCTCATTTTGCCGTGCAGGCACAAAGCAAGACCGCACAGCGCAGACTACAGCGTAAAAGAACGCGTGCGAGGCGCGGTCTGGATTCTCTAGAAGACCCTATAAATCCCGTCACGCCGAAATATTTCACGGAATATGACATACCAAACACAGTAGCTACTAATGCACTAAAGACTTTGGAGCAGCGTCGCCAGAAGCGCGACGCCCGCCACCGGGCTATTTTTAGGGGGACCAAGGTCCAGGAGCCTACCCCAATTTCCTTGGAAAAGAAATAAGTCCTACGAAATACAGCAAGGCGCGGTTCATGTTCGATTCGAAGACGAGTCGGAGCCCCTGAGGTGAATCATGCTGAGTCTCGTAGGGATCCAAACCGCGTAGATCTCAAGGTAAATTATTGTAAATATACTATAATACAATTTTTAAATGTTTTTATATTTTTTGCCCTCTAAGGCCCAAAAAGCATAATTTTGCACACTTTAAACATACTCTAATATTGCTAATATAATAAAATTTGGTGACGTTTGGACCAACGCGGCATAAAAATGCACCTGTTTAGAATATTACTAAATGCGGGTGGAACCATCCTGTGACAAATTCAAAAGGTAGCATGCTTCCTATATCAGTATGACAGCCATAATGGAACAAGAACGGGGTACGTATAAACAAATCAATTCCTAATCATCCAGATTCTTCTTTTAAAATATTGATATTTTTTATTGTGTCAGTGTAAATAAAGGTTAAAACTATTAATACATAAATATTACTTCAAAAATATTTTGCGTTTTAATAAAAAAAAAGGGTTTTTAAGGTCATAATTAGGCACATGTGGTCATAAACGATCTAAATATTTTAAAAAATGAATAGTTCAACTTTTTTTTAGGTCAAAGGTATGACCCGAAAAATGAAAAGAAAGCTGCCATTCTTTTGGATATTCCAGAAAATGCATCAGACCTCAAGCTAAGCGATGACGATCTAGGAACGGAGGATAATGAATTTGACCATTTTAAACAAACTGTTCGTTTGGTAGGTGACAAAATTGGGCCAAACACAGTCAAATTTTAAGAGATTTATGGGAGAGGGGGGGGGACTAGTCAAGAGGAACCCCATTCGATTTTCGATTTACACTGGAAGGACAAGAATAATTTGCCATTATCTGCATTTGTGGGTAGTTCCTTAAAACTTATTAGTATTACTAGTAAAGCCTCTGTCAAATGGACGAAACGTGATTTTGAGATTTCGGATATACCATGGTTTTGCAGAAACAAGCCGGGCAACAAGAATGCTTCCATAGCCTTAAGGTGCGTCCAGACTTGTGAAAAAACCCAGTATCGTATCGCCGTCGCGAATCTCGTCGCGTATAGTCTGGACGGTACCCCGTAACTCCAATCCGTGACATCGACGCGTTTACAGCGTGTCATCCAACCGTTCCATGCGTTGTCGTTTTTTCGGCGTCGCATCAAAGGATTGACACGCCGTTTGGTACGGCAAGTCTGGACGGGAATGGGTATCTGATGCGTTTTCGTTTTCGTGTCATTTACATTTGTTTAACCTACGAGGTAGGTGTTTAACTTTTGGCGCGCTTATTGATCAATATGGATTGGACACAGGAGGCCACTTTAAAATTTATCGAGTTTTATAGGGAAAAAGAAATATTATGGGACAGCAAAAATTAACATTATTATAACAAAATTAAAAAACATGATGCGTGGGAAAAAATTGCAAATGAACTTGGAACTTCCGTTGATGAGTGCAAAAAGAAAAGTTCGAATTTGTTGGCTTCTTTACGAAGAGAAAAAATAAAAATTAAAAGAAGCCAAGGAACAGGAAAAGGCATGAAATAACAATTTTCTTAGTTTGTGAATTTATGAGAAGCTGGTCACATTGTATTAAAGTTCTTATTATTTTATTTTTTTAGGGCAAGATGAAGCGTATGTTAGTTCGTAGTTTGGTACAGGAGACAAAGGGCAATTTTTTTGCTTTTCAAATTCGCTATTTAATTTCCAGTAACTTTACATATATACAAGGGACGACAAAAAGTATGTATTTTTTAAATGGAATGCCCTATTATATATTTTTGGCTAAAATGAAAGATAATTTCTTTCTAATCTCAAATATACCATATAAGTTGACATTTGGTTCGGGCCTTTGTGCGTTATTTGAGTTTAAAGTTGCATTGAATTGCATTAAAACAAAACTCATTTAAAAAAAAAATGTTATACGGTGTCACCCGGTACATTCGATTAAAGAGGAATGGAGGCCGATTATTAACTAAAAAGCACAAAATGAACTAACATAAAAAAAACTTTTTAAAAAACAAGCTTTTATTTAAATTCTTTAAATAGAAAAAAAAAACTTTAAATCAAATAATTAAAGATAAGAGTATTAAAATATTGTATATTTATTTAATATTCAGGCATACTCGTCTTGCCAATCGACGTGGCCTTCATTTGGAAAATAGTTTGCGATTTCATTGCGTATCTCTTGAGCGTTGAGGGTGGATCTTCTCGGAACGCTCTTTATTGGAATCAATGACGTTTATGGATCATTATTACTGGTTGCCCTATGTGGCCCTTTCTTGAATCCGGACACAGTGTCATCACTGCATATTTCAGGTGCATATAATAAACGAGCAGTTAAATCTCGTCTCAAAAAATTATGTAAATGTGTTAGTGTGAGTACTATCAAAGCTGTTTTATTCGGCTCCAAAAGCATCGGTTTACGAAGGATTCTAAAAACAGCCGATAATATTCCAAACACATTTTGGACCGCTCTTCTTGCCCGAGATAACCAGTAATTAAACACTCTTTCTGCAGATCCTTTACTGTGAATTCCGGAGAATGGTTTCATTATTGTGTCACTTAAGCCAAAAGCTTCATCGCCAACAAAAAAGTATGATACATTTTTTTCTCTTCCATCTAAAGGCTAATCCTCGGGAAAATTCAGGACTTTTTTTTGAAGTTTTTTGTAAAGAGAACTATTTTTGAATATACCGCCATCGGAAATTCGGCCTTAGCCTCCAACATCTACATACAGGAAGTTATAATTGGCTTCTACAAGGGCAAATAAAACAACGCTAAAGAAAGACTTATAGTTGTATTGGTGCTTGCAAAACAACATGCTTGCCATCGATGGCGCCCAAGTAATGTGGAAAATTCCATGTGTATGTCGAAATTCACTTTCTACTTTCAACCATTCCTGACACGTTTTTGGTATCTGTAACAAAAGAAGCTAATAGGTGTTCTTTTTAACTAAATTTTTTAAAAATCTTCTCAAAAAAAAAACATTAACTGCTACATCACATTGACCTCTCTTTTTCGTCTAATCGCCAAAGTAAAGCAATGTCACGCGTGGTTGGATTTAGTTTGATGGGAAAAAACTATGAATTTTTTTTTTATTTCAGCAAGTGTTAATTGACGCTTTTTGCTTAGTTTTTGTAACTTTATATTTTATTTCATGCCTATAGTAATTAACCTGTTTGTAATTATTTATAGGTGACCCAAGAAGACAGCACGGAAAATGAGACCGAAAGTGAAAATGCTGGTTCTATTGATGACGAAACATTAGTAAGAACGGATCAACAAAGTTTACCTGGACGGTCAGACGAGACTATAAAGCAGCATATATCGACACATGGTTTAGATCAGCAAAAGAAGAAAAAAAGAAATATATATGATAAAAGATTAAACCAGGCTTATTAGATTTTACAAAACGCCCCAAAATCTCAGGTCTCCCAGACAGAATCCCAAATTTTCAGAAATTTTATTGCCACGAAACTAGAAAGATATTCTGCTGACGTCAAAGTTGCTGTTAAAGAAGAAATTATGAAAATCATGTTTCGAGCTGACAGGGGGAATTACAGCTAACCGCAGTCATCTTTCACATCAGTTACTGAGTTGAATAATCAACGAGGTCCTCAAGCTGATGCTACATCGTCATCACGGGTGCAGAACAATCTACCATAACAGTCCCATCTTAGTCATATCAACAATAAATAAGCAAATCCATAATCTACAGAACCCAAATATATCATCCAAATTATTCCAGCCTATGAGCCTAGCTTCCCCTATGTATGAGAGCATTTCTTCACACACCACTTGTACTCCTTTAATTTCCCCTAAAGATTATATTGAGACATCCGATGATGCAAGTACAGGATTACTTTCAGAAATTACCAACCGCACTTCATTGGCTTACTCATCATCGGTAATTTAGGAACTAAACTAAACCATCCTACCTTTACATCTAGGTTTGCCAGGTGTCCATTTTTTTCTTATTTACGGTCTGGCAACCCTAGCATGTCCTAATACATTTTACAACATGTAAAACATGTAGTTTAAATATTACATAATAATTTAATAATTTAGAGAATAAAAGTAGGTACTTACCTTTATATTGTCTTTTAATACTTCTACGAGAGCCTCACATACTTCTGACACTATTACAGCTATTGATTGTTTAGAAATCCTGAATACATATTACAGACTAGTGAGTGAATCACCCGTGGCTAAAAATCTCAGAGTCACCGCTAATCTGTCCTGGATAGTGATGGTTTTCCTCATAAATGTATCCTTTTTAGCAATTTTTGGCCCAATTAGATTTAAAAGGTATTCAAAATCATTTGGAGACATTCTTCTAAAATTTTTATAAAATCCGCTAATTTTTTGAAATTTCAGGTCTTTAAGTAGTTGTTCCCTCCATATTCGTTTCTTTGGGTATAAAGATGTTGTCTGTTTTCTGTTTTCTCTGCTTTTTTTTTGCGAATTAAATCGTCAATAACTATATATGCTGCTGCTGCAACATCCATGGTGATTGACTAAATACTAAATTTATAAATTTCTGTGTTTTAAGTGGAACGCATGAAGCTTCGCAGCTAGGTACGCGACGATGTCATGCAACGAGGACACTCGTTGAAGTTCGCCCTGTCCATGCCCCGTCGAGAAAATGTTCGCGACGGTGTCACGATACGGGGTTCTGTTACAAGTCTGGACGCACCTTTAAATACGCTAGTATTCCCTTATAAATTTTATAAAATAATAAAACCAGTAAAATTCCTAAATAATTTGGAAGACACCGCTCAACCAATCTATAAATAGCTAAACAAACAAAACAAATTGAGGAATGCGGCTGAAACAAGAACGCTGCAACGGTAGAAAACCGGAGCGGGTCCAATCGAAACCAGTGACCAGCGAAAAAAGGGAACGCGTCGAGAGAAATGCAATCCCGCGTGCCATCTGAAGATAGTCAGTAGGGCAATTGCCATGATAAATGAAGTTTAATTGTTTAAAAGTTTCTCTGTTTATTACGTTAGGAACGTAAAATTTTCCTAGAATTTTTGGGCAAATCGCCAAAATGTTCTATTAACACAGTCGCTGCCAAGCCAAATTCATAAAAATTGTCTACCACGCCACGAATATACCTAGCAAGAAGCATGAAATCTAAGGCTGCTTTAAATAAATATT
The DNA here is from genome assembly GCA_019359885.1 of Listronotus oregonensis. NCBI lineage: Eukaryota > Metazoa > Arthropoda > Insecta > Coleoptera > Curculionidae > Listronotus > Listronotus oregonensis. The sequence goes on from JAHBCN010014419.1 coordinate 21,255, forward strand.
TTTTAAGTGAATATTTGAAAAACATGATAAGCAGACACTGGTGTCTGACATGATGCTGCGTAAAAGTATTGTATCTTTCTAGCATCATGCGCCATAGAAACATCTGAGAAGACATTTTTTTATACTGCTACGCCATAGAAGACACGTTAGCAGACACGAAATAATCGACTTGATTCGGCGGACACGTGGAGACCCGAGACCTGCATTGTTTAGTAAAGCCATGAGGCGGCTAGATAACCAGAGACAGCTTCAGTAGACAATTTTTGTTTGTGCGGAGTGTAGTCCTCGTGTAGCAAATACGATACTTAGCAGACCACAAAGAATATTGTCTTTTGTGACTAATACAATGCCAGAAGGTGATGGGTATGAAATGGTTGGTAAGTATTTTAAATAATATTATTTCGTTTTTTTTACCAAATAAACGGAAATATTTTGGCGCCTACAAAATGCATGGATAAAAATTGCAGATAAAGAAGATTCGTTGTTTACTGACTATTTGTATTTTTTTCAGATCCATATCATGACTCTGATAACTCCCGTGATCGCAACTATGTGCCAAACAGTGTTGACGAATTTAGTGATAGTAGTTGACCTAGTTTTATGGAAAATAGTTTAAACCTATGCTAGTTATCAGATACTGGTAGTATGAATAATAGCAGATCTCCTGACTTTAAAAAGTCTAAGGATAAATCCCCATTAGATCACCTACATTCAGAATCCAGAATCCCCTTACAAGAAGAACCATGTGGCAGTCAATCTATACATAAGAATAATTTTGAATATACTGCCAACTTGTTGTATCAACGAATCACTAACATCTTAACTTAGAAATGGTGTTTGCTACTCAGAGCTTAGTAGGAACCACTGATTATACCCCATCTTTGAGATTTCATGCTTGGACTCCAACAAGTGTATCAGAAATAAACAAAAAAATTTTGGAATTCTGGGCTACATGGACTTAGTAAAAATGCCTACTTTGCACAAATATTGGAGCACCGAGTGCAAATATCAAAATGAAGTGTGTAGTAATACCATGCCAAGAAATAGATTTGAGCTCTTGATTTACTTTTCGGATAATCAGTCTAACCTAACAAATAGCCAGGTACATAAAGTACAAATTCTAATGGATAAATTTATAAACAACTGTCGATTGGCCTCCACTTCTGGTAGGGTTTTCTGCATAGGTAAAAGTTTAATTCCGTTTTGTGGGAGGCTAATTATGAAGCAGTATATTCCCAACAAAGCTCATAAGTACAGAAAAAAGTTTTTAATTTATGTGCAGGCCACGGAATATGAGAATCTACACAGTGAAAGAAGCCGGGAAAAATAACAACATTCCGACAAAGGTTGTCTTACGACTTAGCAAAAAACTTTTGGATGCAGTACGTGCTGCTATCACAGATAACCAAT
>JAHBCN010014420.1:0-22635 GCA_019359885.1 Listronotus oregonensis
TAACCGTTGTTTGTAGGAACGACTCCATAAAATGTCGAGATGCAACATACGAACAGTAGCAGTAGGGTTATAATTAATATCTATTCAATATATAAAAAGGAATTTCTTTTTCTTCTTTGAATTAACCTTTTTCCATTCAAATTATTCAGATTTTTAAAAAAAAAACATTACCTTAAACTGTCATGACAAGATATACAAAAAATTTTTTACTGAGTTTTAAAGAAGTAATAAATATTAAACTTTCCTAGTTTAAAAACCAGTAAATTTTTAGATAGTGTTTTATTTTAAAAAAGTTTAAATTTTAACAGAGGAAATACAAGTCAAATCAGGGGCCTTTTTAAAAAAATAAAAGTTGGTTTTTCAGTCTTTAGATGCATCCGTATAATATAAAATTTTTTTTGGGTTTAAATTTTCAAATTTGTTCCTACAACTTTCATATTAAACTTTTTTTTGAAAACTTCAAAAAAAAAAGTCAAGGGGGGGTGTTTTAATGGTCACCCGGTCGGTTCACACAAAAAGAAATTATTATTATTTAAACCTAATTTTTAAATTTTTTTTTAACCTTTATCTGATTTATTATTAATTTTTTGCCCTAATTCTCCTGATATTTTTTGTTTTTCGTGCCTTATAAAGGAAATTCAGTGTCTATTAAAATATTTTTATTATTTTCTTCTTTCATTGATAACACACCTTTTTTGTGCAAGCAACTTTTTATCATTAGGGTGAAACATTTTTCTTGTTTTGATTATAAACTCCCTTTTAGAACATCTTTTTTATCGAGTTCCCCTTTTTTTGAAGATTTTTAGATACAAATTATGGGAATTTTTAGTTCTTTTTCGATAAAAAATACCCTTATAACTATTGGATGCTAATATTTCAAACCACGCTATATGGTTTTTTGAACTAATTTTATAATTAAAATATTTTGATTATGTAAAGTTTTAAAATTTTTTACATCAGCAATATTTACTTTAGCCTTAAAAACATTAAAATTTTTAGTATCTTAATGCATATCATATCCTACGGTTCTTTTTTTTTGTAATTAATCGTAATGTTCTTATATGATGTGTCTATCTTTACTAAATCTGCCACCCTTATTTATGAGATCCGCAATATTAGGGTTCATTATTTACTAATGATGGCCAGAGCCTTGCACCTGACTGCACTATCTAAATCTTTAGGTAAGAAAACTGTCTTATTTTATAATGGTATTAAAAAAATAGCAAACAAATTATCAAATGCTCTCCATTTTGACTTATTTTAAATTGCCTATTTACGGCCGGGGGGGGTTTAAATTTTAAGGCTTGCAATTGTTAAAAGTTAACAAGGGTTTTGAATGTTTAAAAAATGTCGATTTTGACAGGTTGCCATAAAATCATTAAAAACACTGACAATGACGTTTTGTTAAACATTCTAAACCGTTGTTAACTTTTAACAATTGCTAAGTCTATTGCTAAATTTAACAACGCCATAATCACTTGGCCGTAAATCTCATATTTTTCCTGGTATGCTTAAGCCTCGGAGCGCCCACGAAGTCGATTCCCACCACCTTATTATTATTATTTTAAAAACCTCAACTCTAAGGTTTAATTTAGTGCTAGTGATTTAATACTTTCTGAAGAAAGTCAAATTAATTTTTTTATTATTCTAATTACGGATAATATAAACCTAAAATTTTTTTCTTTTTTTATAAATCAAAATTAAAAATTTCTTTTATAATAAATTAAAAAAAAACAAAGGCCTTATTTATGAAATTAAAGAAGATAGTTTAGTTGTATATTAATACTGTCATGCAGTACGAAAAAAAAAAAAATTGACATTATACCGGCAGTATAAAAATCTTTTTATATATTTTTTTTGTAAATTATAACCTTGACCATAATGTTTTAGGTAACCCATTCGCGATTCTTTAAATTTACATATTATATTTAATAAAATAGCTCCGAACTGTAGTTGATCATACATTTTATTTATATAGCGTTTTTTTATCTTGGGAAGTCTATGAAGGCTGAGGCCTAAGTACTAACGTACTGGGGGCCTAAAGTGTGGCAAAAGGGAGTTTATTTCCCGAGGCCTAAAATTTAGAGATTTAACACATGACTTTGTTTTGGTTAAAAGGGAAATTAGTCTAAGGCCCTTTTGAAAGGATATTTGCATTGACCTGCGTTTTTTTCAAATCAAATAACAGGGGGGCCCAAGAAATTGAAGGTTGAAGGTATATCGCAGTAAAATTGTGGATATGATTGATCGTAAAGAATAAGATTTTGATGTGAAGAAGAAATGTTAGCCACTCTGGGCCCTGGGGGACCCCAGCAGTAATTTTTAAAACTGAAAGAAACCATCTACAATAACTGATATACGTCGATTAGAAAGAAACTGAGAGCCAAGAACAAACTTAGGTGGAAGACCGTAGAAAGGAAGTTTGTTAAGAAGTCCATCATGCTAGACCTGATCAAAACCTTTGGATATGTCAAGAGTAACGATCTCCAAAAAGAAAACAAGGGACTTGTTTCAGTTATGTGCAGGGGGCAGTTTGCACACTTGCAGCTTTCCAGCTCTTCGGAAACATGCCCAAGTCGTAAGAGCTTTGAAAGAGGCGAGTTAAGATGGGTGCAAGCTCAGAAGCACATTTTTTCAAGACGACTGTTGGTATGTCATCCAGCCCAGAAGATTTTTTGGATATTTAGAGAAGAAAGGATACGCTTGATCTGTTTGACTTAAAAAATTATATCGGCATTTTATAAGGAACAGGCTCAACTGTTGGAAGAGGAAGATAACGGGAGAATGAGGTTAAATTGGCAGCAAATTGTTGGGCTAATATTTCGGCTTTTCTTTTAGAGATAGAAACAATTTAATATTCAAAGATTACAAGTGAAAAAGAATTTGTGCAAAATTGTTGACTAATGTTTTTGGCAAAGACCAAAAGGATTTACTGCCAAAAATTTTTTTAAAAAAGGTCTTGGCTTTTAAAAAGTTTGATTATACAGGGTTCCTCATAATAGACTACCTATTTATGATATTGAAATAAAATCTATATGAGATAAGTCAGTACTTTTTTTATATTATTATATTCGTTGGCGTTTGGGACTCGAATTAACATATTTTTAATCAAGTAGGCACCTGTTACAAAACTAGAAAAAAATAAATTTCGTAAAAGATCATTTTTCTAATAAAGCATTATAAAGTTAAAACACATAATTTAATGTTTAGTTTTAATTTTCATGGATTATTCAGTTTAAAAACGAGTTCTTTTTTGCGTGAAAACATAATGAGTAAACTAATAGAAGAAGATGAAGCGACAGTTCATACCGCTAAAACCCTAAAAGAGTTCTGCGAGAAGTGTTTAATGGCCGACTCATTTCACTATTTGGGGATTTAAATTGGCTTTTAAGGTCGCCGGACTTACCTGCACCAGACTTTTTTCTGTGGGGCTATTTAAAGTCAAAGGTTTTTGCAACTCGTCCAGAAAACATCAAAGATCTTAAACTTCGAATTCCTGAAGAGGTCCGGTACATAGATCAGGTTTTCCTTCATCGTGTCATGAATTATTTATTGCCAAATCTTGAAAAGTGCGTTGAAGTTAATGGCACTTTCTTAAAAGACGTAATTTTTAATAAAAGTTTGGATAAGTCGTATGTTATAGTAAAACCCAAAAAGTGAATTGTAATTAAGTGTAATGAAATGTTAGTTTTATTAAGTTTTAACAATTTTACTGAGCAATTAAAATTGGTAGTATATTATGGGGAACCCTATACTCTGACCGATGTCAGCGCTGACCATCGGTCGAGTACCAAATCTAGTCTAAAAAAAAAAACGGCTAAATAGTAATTACTAAGTCACTTTACAAAATTCTTTCTGCATATATTGTTAATAACTTGAAATTAAAAAACAAATCCTAATTAACTTTTGGTTTAAAAAGATGATTAAAATTTGTTTTGCAGATACTCTGTGATGTAACTAAACAAACGATAATTTGCAATTTATAAAATTGACGCACTGTTATGTACTATGACATTATAGGCGAAAGTACGAAGATTTGATACTACGAAATGCATTATTTGAAGATGATTCGATGCACTTGTCAGCGACGTGGATGCTTATTTAATCGTACGAAATTATAGTTTAATTTTTCGATGCATGAAATTTAAAGTGATTCTTTTAAAATGACTGCTATAGCATGCATTTCATTTTGACAAATTATATTTTAATTTCCATTTTGGTAATTGTTTCGAATCGCAACATCGAAAAATAAAGATATTGACATGTTTTTTTCATTTTGTTCTATTTTACAGCGTATTGATTTGATTGATTTTTTTTTAGATTTGTAACTAAAAAAAATCAAGAAAATAATTTTTATTTTGAAAATAAAAAATGGGTTTGTTTCAAGGCTTTTGTCAATAAAATGCATCCATTTAAGTAAAACAATTTTTGGTGATGTGTTTTATATTCTACGTGCAAAGATAAAATATACAAATAAAATAAATATTTATTTTTGGATTTTTCAATTAAAACAAAAAAAAATAGAAAAATCGCTGTTTTTAAGTTTTTTTTATGATTCTATTTTTGATGAATTTTAAAAATAAAAATATTTGACAACTTAAAAAGATTTAATCCTGTTGATTTAACATCTCAAAAAAGTAAAGCCGCGATTCAAAACAATAACCTTAATTTTAAAATTTCGATGTCATGATGTGTCATAAACACAGGCTTCTAAAAAGAACTATAATTTTGGAAATACCTATTACTTCTTGTAGCAACACTTCAAGCTTTATTCCATTTGTCAACTGTCAGTTGGTTGATTTAGTCAATTTAGTTTTGTAAATGGCGATGTGATGTGTTGTTATCTTGTTGCCGTTTTATATGTTCGCAAAAATTCCTAGTTTTTGACGGTCTTGCGTATTTTTGGTGATGTGTTTTATATTCTACGTGCAAAGATAAAATATACAAAAAAATAAATATTTATTTTTGGATTTTTCAATTAAAACAAAAAAAATCGAAAAATCGCTGTTTTTAAGTTTTTTTTATGATTCTATTTTTGATGAATTTTAAAAATAAAAATATTTGACAACTTAAAAAGATTTAATCCTGTTGATTTAACATCATAAAAAAGTAAAGCCGCGATTCAAAACAATAACCTTAATTTTAAAATTTCGATGTCATGATGTGTCATAAACAAAGGCTTCTAAAAAGAACTATAATTTTGGAAATACCTATTACTTCTTGTAGCAACACTTCAAGCTTTATTCCATTTGTCAACTGTCAGTTGGTTGATTTAGTCAATTTAGTTTTGTAAAGGGGGATGTGTTGTTTTGTTATCTTGTTGCCGTTTTATATGTTTGCAAGAATTCCTAGTTTTTTACGGTCTTGCGTATTTTTGGTTATGTGTTTTATATTCTACGTGCAAAGATATAATATACAAAAAAATAAATATTTATTTTTGGATTTTTCAATTAAAACAAAAAAAAATAATTGAAAATCGCTGTTTTTAAGTTTTTTTTATGATTTTATTTTGATGAATTTTAAAAATAAAAATATTTGAAACTTAAAAAGATTAACTGTTGATTTAAATCCAAAATAAAGCCGCGATTCAAAACAATAACCTAATTTTAAAATTTCGATTCATGATGTGATAAACAAGGCTTCTAAAAAGAACTATAATTTTGGAAAAACCTATTATTTTGTAGCAACACTAGTTTATTCATTTGTCAACTGTCAGTTGGGTTTATTTAGTCAATTTAGTTTGAAATGGCGATGTGATGTGTTGTTATCTTGTTGCGTTTATATGTTCGCAAAAATTCCTAGTTTTTGACGGTCTTCGTATTTTGGTTATGTGTTTTATATTCTACGTGCAAAGATAAAATATACAAAAAAATAATATTTATTTTTGGGTTTTTTAATTAAAAAAAAAAAAAAATAAACAAAAATCGCTGTTTTTAAGTTTTTTTATGATTTCTATTTTTGATGAATTTTAAAAATAAAAATATTTGACAACTTAAAAAGATTTAATCCTGTTGATTTAACATCATAAAAAAGTAAAGCCGCGATTCAAAATAATAACCTTAATTTTAAAATTTCGATGTCATGATGTGTGAAAGGCTTCTAAAAAGAATTATAATTTTGGAAATACCTATTACTTCTTGTAGCAACACTTCAAGCTTTATTCCATTTGTCAACTGTCAGTTGGTTGATTTAGTCAATTTAGTTTTGTAAAGGGCGATGTGTTGTTTTGTTATCTTGTTGCCGTTTTATATGTTCGCAAAAAATCCTAGTTTTTGACGGTCTTGCGTATTTTTGGTTATGTGTTTTATATTCTACGTGCAAAGATAAAATATACAAAAAAATAAATATTTATTTTTGGATTTTTCAATTAAAACAAAAAAAAAATATATTCGAAAAATCGCTGTTTTTATGTTTTTTATGATTTTATTTTTGATGAATTTTAAAAATAAAAATATTTGATAACTTAAAAAGATTTAATCCTGTTGATTTAACATCCCAAAAAAGTAAAGCCGCGATTCAAAACAATAACCTTAATTTTAAAATTTCGATGTCATGATGTGTCATAAACACAGGCTTCTAAAAAGAACTATAATTTTGGAAATACCTATTACTTCTTGTAGCAACACTACAAGCTTTATTCCATTTGTCAACTGTCAATTGGTTGATTTAGTCAATTTAGTTTTGTAAATGGCGATGTGATGTGTTGTTATCTTGTTGCCGTTTTATATGTTCGCAAAAATTCCTAGTTTTTGACGGTCTTGCGTGTTTTTGGTTATGTGTTTTATATTCTACGTGCAAAGGATAAAATATACAAAAATAAATATTTATTTTTGGATTTTTCAATTAAACAAAAAAAAAAAAAATTCGAAAAATCGCTGTTTTTAAGTTTTTTTTATGATTCTATTTTTGATGAATTTTAAAAATAAAAATATTTGACAACTTAAAAAGATTTAATCCTGTTGATTTAACATTCCAAAAAAGTAAAGCCGCGATTCAAAACAATAACCTTAATTTTAAAATTTCGATGTCATGATGTGTCATAAACACAGGCTTCTAAAAAGAACTATAATTTTGGAAATACCTATTACTTCTTGTAGCAACACTACAAGCTTTATTCCATTTGTCAACTGTCAGTTGGTTGATTTAGTCAATTTAGTTTTGTAAATGGCGATGTGATGTGTTGTTATCTTGTTGCCGTTTTATATGTTCGCAAAAATTCCTAGTTTTTGACGGTCTTGCGTATTTTTGGTGATGTGTTTTATATTCTACGTGCAAAGATAAAATATACAAAAAAATAAATATTTATTTTTGGGTTTTTCAAAAAAAAAAAAAAATCGAAAAATCGCTGTTTTTAAGTTTTTTTAATCTTTTTTTTGATGAATTTTAAAAAATATTTGACAACTTAAAAAGATTTAATCCTGTTGATTTAACATCCCAAAAAGTAAAGCCGCGATTCAAAAAATAACCTTTAAATTTTTAAAAATTTTGATGTCATGATGGTCATAAACACAGGCTTCTAAAAAACTATAATTTTTGGGAAAAACCTATTACTTGTAGAACACTACAAGCTTTATTCCATTTGTCAACTGTCAATTGGTTGATTTATAATTTAGTTTTGAAATGGCGATGTGATGTGTTGTTATCTTGTTGCCGTTTTATGTTCGCAAAAAAATTTCCCAGTTTTTTTTACGGTCTGGGTATTTTTGTGATGTATTTTATATTCTACGTGCAAAGATAAAATATACAAAAAATAAATGTTTATTTTTTGGGTTTTTCAATTAAACAACAAAAAAACGAAAAATCGCTGTTTTTAAGTTTTTTTTATGATTCTATTTTTGATGAATTTTAAAAAATAAAAATATTTGACAACTTGAAAAGATTTAATCCTGTTGATTTAACATCATAAAAAAATAAAGCCGCGATTCAAAACAATAACTTTAATTTTAAAATTTCGATGTCATGATGTTCAAAAAACAGGCTTCTAAAAATAACTATAATTTTGGGAAAAACCTATTACTTTCGTTTCCGAAGGTGTTAGACAATGTTGATTTTTAATAACACTAGAATCTTGGACCTTTATTTAACACAACGCTAGTGATACTTCAACGTTTTCAAGTGATAACTAAACCCCCCTTTCCAAAGCCAAAAAAATTATAACTCTTTTTTCACCGAGCTTGACCGACTTTTCACGGTTCGCACCGCTGCCAGATGTTGAAATATCGAGCAGTTTTCTAAATACAATTTGGAAATTAATAATTTTTGAATTTTCCAGTGGGTTTCTTTATAAATAGTTTTGCTTCCGACTGTATGCGGTGTTGTTTTACCAAGGTGTTCGGCAAAATTTTACTAAAAACGTTAGCTTTTTGTGTTCTTTAACCTACTTCGGGCTTTGTTTCCCCCCATGTATCTCAAACCCCATCACAGGGAATTTGGGGATACAGTCCTTTGGGAAAAATTGTTGTCTGGTTTGTCTTGTAAGAATACTTTGAGTATTTGGGATTAAACGCCGTTTTTATTAACATATTCCCGCGAATCGAAGTTCCTTTAATATGGAATTGTCATATTATTTGGTCAGTCTGGTCTTGGTTCAAATTAGAGTTTCTTGTCCTATTTTGATATTTTTCGATTGTTTCCTTTTTTTAGCCTCTCACTGTATCCGTTCTGCTTAAGATCCCCGGTTATGTTATCCATTTTCGAGTGATTCCCCACTGTTACATAAGGTCATCCAGATTATATAAAGTACGTATAACCCCTGTTTGGTTTCGTTAGAGTGGTTAAGGGAAATTTTGGGTGGGTAGGCTTTCTGTATACCGAGGTTTGAATATGAATTATTTCGTTTAACTAGAACGTCGAGGAAAGGTAGGCCGGAAAATTTGTCCCTTTCCATTGGAATTTAATACAAGGGGCGGAGGCAATTAAGATGTTTTAAGAAACCTCAAGTTCTTCGTCATTACCTGTCCATATAATAAAAGTATCGTCAACATATCTTGGCAGCCAAACTTTGGTTTACCTTTTTTGTGCAGTTTTAATTGCATGTTCCTCAAACCATTCCATATAGATATTTGCTACCACTGGGGAGAGCGATGAACCCATGGGAAGCCCATCATCCTGCGCGTAGAACTCATCTTTCACCTGAAAATAAGAATTACGGAGGCAAAGCTCCAACAACTCCATCACTCCATCCAGCGGCAGGGTGGTGCGTTCTACTAGTGCTTTATCTTCTTTAAGTTTGGCTCGGATAGTGCTTAACGATTCTTCTACTGGTACGTTTGTGTATAGACGTTCCACACCAAAACTAACAAAAGTATCGGTCTGGATACAGTGAGAGGCTAATAAAGGAAACAATCGAAAAATATCAAAATAGGACAAGAAACTCTAATTTGAACCAAGACCAGACTGACCAAATATTTATATAACAATTCCATATATTAAAGGAACTGAAAAGATTCGCAGAATCGCGAGTAAGTATAATATTAAAACGGCGTTTAAATCCCAAATTACTCTAAGAAGTATTCTTACTAAGACGAGCCGTGACAACAATGTTTCAAATAAGGACTGTATCTACCAAATTCCCTGTGAATGTGGTGAGGTATACATCGGGGAAACAAAGAGACCACTTGAAGTTAGAGTTAAAGAACACAAAAAACATACGGAACGAGGTGAAACGTCGTGAAGTCAGGGATTGCCGAACACGCTTGGTCAAACAAATACCGCATACAATGGTCGGAAGCAAAACTATTTATAAAGAAACCCACTGGAAGAAAAGAAAATTCAAAGAAGCTGTAATAATTTTAAACAACAAAAATGTATTTAGCAAGCCTAGCATCGATATTTCAAACATCTGGCAGCCGTTGCTGAACTGTGAAAAGTCGCCACAAGCTTGGTGCAACGCGGATAGTATATAAGTCGTAGCTTTTAGGAATAGTTTTTAGTTATCACTTGAAAACGGTTGTAGATACATCATCCGAAACGTTGTGTAACAATTAACAAATAAAGACAATGGAAGTCCAAGATTCTAGTGTTATTGATACCTATTACTTCTTGTAGCAACACTACAAGCTTTATTCCATTTGTCAACTGTCAATTGGTTGATTTAGTCAATTTAGTTTTGTAAATGGCGATGTGATGTGTTGTTATCTTGTTGCAGTTTTATATGTTCGCAAAAATTCCTAGTTTTTGACGGTCTTTCGTGTTTTTGATTATGTGTTTTATATTCTACGTGCAAAGGTAAAATATACAAAAAAAATATATATTTATTATTGGATTTTTCAATTAAACCAAAAAAAAAAAAATATTCGAAAAATCGCTGTTTTTAAGTTTTTTTTATGATTCTATTTTTGATGAATTTTAAAAATAAAAATATTTGACAACTTAAAAAGATTTAATCCTGTTGATTTAACATTCCAAAAAAGTAAAGCAGCGATTCAAAACAATACCCTTAATTTTAAAATTTTGATGTCATGATGTGTCATAAACACAGGCTTCTAAAAACAAACTATAATTTTGGAAATACCTATTACTTCTTGTAGCAACACTACAAGCTTTATTCCATTTGTCAACTGTCAGTTGGTTGATTTAGTCAATTCAGTTTAGTAAATGGCGATGTGATGTGTTGTTATCTTGTTGCCGTTTTATATTTTCGCAAAAATTCCTAGTTTTTCACGGTCTTGCAAATTATTTTGGGTATTTATGCAGTGTCGCCAACCTAGAATTTTCAATTTTGCCAAAATCGTAAAGAAAAAATTACTTTGTTGCTGGCATTCCGTGAGTGTACCGTTTTGTATTCCTAGTAAGTATGCTAGTTTAGAGCGGGAAATGAAATGAGGGGACTTTTGGGTCCCGTTATCTCGAAAACTATCGATTTTTCGAAAACAATTATAAAAACCATTTTTGTGGATTACAAGGCGATCTTTATTTTTTGTTAAAACAAAAATTCTTCAATTCGCATATTTTGGCAGATATTTACGGGAAACCCATTTTTTCGGGCCTTGAGAGGTCAAACTTTTTTTTACTCGAAAGCATCCCCGAAGAACTAAGAATTGCGCCACAACGGAAAACTGTACAGATTTATTTACAGCTTTGTCCCTTCATATAAGCTTACTAACTGAAATATTTAAGATAAAAAAAATTGTAAGTGCACAGAGTGCATCATAATTTTTTTTTTTAAATAAAGGGTCCCAAACGTGCAAAATGGCAAAAATTAATAAAAATGGCAAGTTTAAAGGTTTTTTTGGTACTTGCATTGTGATTTGTTTTTAGTAATTTATTGTATATGTAAATACAGATACTTGAACTTATTACAAATATAATAAAACGGCCTAAATTAAAACTTTAATTTTTCGTGAATATAATAGGCAAAAAAAGGCCGATCTTTACCCACCTCCATTACCGTCAAATTGGTAAATAGTCTTACCTTTACCCTTTGAGGTCAAGGTAGGATAGTTAACTTTACGTAGTTGTCAAATATTATTCATAAAAGAAAGTAAGTTGTTTTAATAATATTGACCTTTAGCTAAACCTTTACAGAACCTATTAAAGTGTGCATTAAGTGACCTGGTCATTTTAAAATTCAATAAAATCAAGTCGCTTTTGTATACATAAGAGACAGTTAAACAAACAACGCCTACGCCACTGGAATTAAACGCCAAAGCTACATATTTATTATATTAGATATAAACGTGTATTTAAAAAAGCAGATGAGCTAGTGATTGTCATAAAATTAAAATAAAAGAAAAAGGACAAGGACGTAATATTACAATTTAATGCTATTTCTGTAAATATCACGCGTTGGATAGTGATCTGCTTGGTAGACCCAACAGGTATTTAATAATAAATATTCCGAGATAAGCTAGAACACGTATGTTGGAAAGAATAAAACTGTAATTAAAGCCAAATTCTACTTTTATAGTAAAAATTATTAAGGGGTTTCTCTGGTTCGACGGTTTGATTTTTATGCATTTTTTTGGATTTTTTGTGGGAACCAATGAACAGATAGGACTTTGGAGTTTTTACTATTTATTTATAAGTGTTTTAAGTGTATAAAAAATTTTTAGCAAAAATACTTATAAGAACCGAAGATATAGGGATCTAAAGACACCTGTCTAAAAAATGGCCGTTACTTTCCAAATCACTGATTGGTTTAAATAAAACTAAAAAAATGCGGCGTTTTAATCTTGTTTAAAATTTTACTTTTTTAAAAAAAATTTAAAATTTTTTTTAAGTTTAAAAAAAAAATTTTAATTTTATTTTTTTTTTTGAATTTTTTAAAAAATAAAAATTTTTTAACAAAATGACCCCCACGATATTTTTAAAATTTTTCTTTTAATAAAAAAAGGAAAAAATATTTAAAAAACCTTTTTTCTCTAACTTTAACCTGCTCAAACTAAACTTTTTCCTAAAAACTTCTCCTAACTTTTTTTTCAATTTAAATTTGGTAAAAAAAAATTTGACTTTTCTTCAGAATAAAAAATATTTATTTATTAAAAATTAAAAATAAACAAATTTTTTAGAAAACGAAGGAAAGTTACCTCGGTGACAAACATACAAAATTTTATTATTCTTTTTAAATAAATGAACCTAATAAAAAATATAAAAAGAAAATTTTTTTGGGTGGGTTTCCTCTGTTAAAAAAAAAAAAGAAAAAAATTTTAAAAAAGAAATAACATTTTAATTTTTACTTACAAATATGAAGGACACCTAATCGACACGTTTGATGGTTCTCGAAGGTATACCCATATTTTTTAAAAAATAGTTATTCTAAAAATTTATTAAAATAGAGATAACTCATTATTTTATGAGAAAAATTATAAGAAATGATAACCTAGTGTCCCCTTACAAAACTTTTTGACGTTTACTTTTATTTTATTGTTTAAAGGGTTTCAATACCTTAAAAATTAAACCTATTTTTTGATAAAAAATGTTTTTATTTTTTTTTATTTTTTGAAAAAAAATTTTTTGGTTTTTTCAGAATAAAAAAAATATTTTTATTTAAATTTAAATAAATTATTTTTTTTTTGAAATTGTAAAAAAGCTCCCCGACAATATAAAAAAAACATTATTTTTTATTTCTAAATAAATGAATTAAAAAATTAAAAAAGTAAAATATTTTTTGGGGTTTTTGAAAAAAAAGAAGAACATATAAAAAAAAAATAAAATTTAAAAATTTCTTACAAATATGAAGGGACACCTACGTGACATTTTCATTTTCTCGGTATATCCAAATTTTTTAAAAAATAATTCATTCAAAGAAAATTTACTTTGAAAAGAGATAACCTTATTATTTTAGTGAGAAGAGCATAAGATTATCATTTTATTTTTTGGCAAAGATTATCATCTCATTAGTAATTTTTTGTAAATTTAAAAATTTTTTTTTTTTAAAAATTTTTTTTTTTTTATTTAAAGAGGACACCCACCTAAAAATATTTTACATTTTTAATTTTATTGGGGTTATTTATTTAAAGAAATAATAAAAAATTTGTTTTTTTTGTTATATTGTCGCAATAACTTTCCCAACACAATTTACTAAAAAAAAAAGATTTTTTTAAAAATTAAAAAAATAAATATTTTTTTTTTCTGGGGAAAAGAAATAATTTTTTTTTAAACAAATTTTTAAACCAAAAAAAAAAGAATTAAAAAAAAAACAAAAGTTTTGCTTTTTTTTTCCAACTCTCACAAAAAAATAAAATTACAAAAAAATTTGCCAGCAAGTAAGTAATTCTCCTTTTAAAAATTTGGAAAAAAATAAAAAAAAAATTTCCATATTTTCCATCGTTCAGACTTGGTCTGCCTGTGTATGGAAGCACACCTGCGTTTACGGCGAAAATGCTGATATTTATGGCCTACATGGGTTAAGCTGAAAAAAAAGCGGGGCGTACTTCTAGACACAGTCAGAAAAATACATTATCAAAAGAGCTCTGATTTTAGCTGTGTTAGACCCTTTTGGAGTTTGAAAAAGCGATGGAAAACGGGTAATGGAATGCCCTTTAAATTTCCCCGAAAATGGAAAAAAATTTATTTTGGGGACGCTACGCACCTTTGCAAAATCTATCGGGAAAAAGTTAATTTTTGTAGGGGGGCTGCTCAAAGCAGAATAAAAAACATCAAAAATAAAGATTTGAAGAACGTTTTTCTTCATTCCTTTTGCTGTTGAAACTTTTGTCCTTTGGGTATGAGGCAAGGGTTTTATTAATGAAATTTAAAATACAATGAAAAAAACCTCGAATTTTCATTACCCAAAAAATTTGGGTTTTACAAATGGGGTAATGCAGCATCGGTACTAGGAACAACCCGGGAAGACCTAGGACTTGATGAAGTTTATAATTTTTAAATATAATTAAGTTATTTATTTAATTTT
Source organism: Listronotus oregonensis (assembly GCA_019359885.1). Taxonomy (NCBI): domain Eukaryota; kingdom Metazoa; phylum Arthropoda; class Insecta; order Coleoptera; family Curculionidae; genus Listronotus; species Listronotus oregonensis. The sequence goes on from JAHBCN010014420.1 coordinate 14,354, forward strand.
AGAATATTGTTATTTGGTATTTATAACATTATATATTATAAGAGGTCACTAAAATAATCCCAGAAAAATAAAATAATTGTTTAAACTTGTTTGTACTTGTAAAAACATACATTTGTATAGAAGGGTTCGGTATCTTCTTCTCTTCTTCAACTGCCTTTTTCCATTCAATGAAGATCGGCAGCAATTTTTTCAATTCTCTCTTTCTTGGGCTTTCTTAGCAGAAGTTTGAATTAAGCCTGTCCAATCCCTTATATTTTTCAGCCAAAAGCACTGTCTCCCGTCCAGGACCACGTTTCCCTCAATCTAGCCTTCCATAATCAGTTGCAGGAATTTTGTACTTGTCCTGCCTCATGACATGACCGAAGTAAGCTGTTTTTGCTTTTTATGGTCTAAAGAATTGTTCGGTCCTTGTTTATTCTATGTGAACTTCTTGATTGGTGATAGGGTCGGTCCATGGAATAGCATTTTCCGATATAATCACATCTTCATCAAATGAGCCCATTGTTAATACTGCTGACTTTTAGCGTCCAGACCTCAATTCCATACAATAACGAGAAATACACATAACATCTAAAAAGTTAAATCTTATGTTAAAATTGAGTGTTTCATCTGTTAACAGGTTCCGCATTTTAATAAAATTGGCTCTAGCTTGCTCTATGCACTCCGAAAACCTGTCTCTTCTAACTGCTGTAGCTTAATATTAAGGAAACAATTTATGCAAAAAAAAATAAAAATCGATTTTTTAAAAATATAATACCAAAGAATCCCTTAAAAGCCGGTTGCACCGAAAGTCTTCTAAAATTAAGGGTAACCTAATTTTTTTCGCTTTCACCATTAGATTTTTATTGCAACTTAAATGAGAGTACTAGGAACGGCGGCATCTTTGCATTTTCCTTTTTTTTACAATTTACAATAAGAATAATTAAAATGGAATAATATAAGATATTTTCCCTTCTAGCTTGTGTGTTATTAAATGATAGCAGTAATCTGACTTGAATTTTTGTAAGTAATTAAAGCTCTTAATTTTTTTTTTATTTTGTAGACATTATTATACAAAGTCGGTAACTTTTTGTTTAAAATTTTAATACAAAATGGAAAAGCAAAGATTTAGGGCGCTTAACCTTACGGACATATAAAGGAAACAATTATTGCCAATAATTTTAAAATATAAACACATAAAAGAACAAAAGAAAACTTTTATTAATGTATGTGAACATAATTGAATTTTACCTACTACCAACTGCCCTACTAATTTTCCCGAAGCCACCTTTTGTGCAAATTGCAAAGGCGACGACAAATCGAACAACATTGAATGCCCGGTATACAAATTTAAGCTTTCCAAGATTGAAGAAAGAAGAAACCAATACGAAAGAAAATATCAAGATGCACCAGCACCAGCACATAACCCTTGGAAAATGGCCAGGGCAAGTGGCCCAACTATACGAGCCACAACACAAAGCTCCACCGAGCCAACCAATCCTCCAGCCCATCAACCCCCCAGGGAAGCCTATGAGAACGCATTTCCAGCCCTTGGAAGTGAAAGTGACGGACAGAGAATGAGCTTGCAGAGTGTAAACACTCTACAACAGGTTAGTGATCTCAGGGTACTCTTAGATTGCTTTAAAAACATTAACTTAAGTGAAATTATACGACTTTTAAAAGATCTCTTTACATTAATACATAATTGCAATTCAAAAATGGATAAAGTAATAGCCATAGCTTTATTTTTAGAAAATATTGAACAATATAATTCATAAATATCCCAAATTATCCATTTTAAAAAGTAACCACATAATAATAACATTTATTATTTATTATAAAAAACATCAAAATTTAAGATTATATAATTTTAATAACATAAAATATTCACCAAACCAAATTAAAAATTTCCGTATGTATTGATTGTAAATAATAAACCGTTTTTTGTAGACCTGACCTACGAAAAACGGTAGTAAACAAACACCAAATATTAAATATCATGTACAATGCCCATATATGGAAAACTGCACTAACATGCCCCGTCCACCTTAAATCTAAGGAACGGCGGGCGCTGATTGGCCCAACAAACCCATATGGTCAAGCGAAACGATACATACGGGAATTTACCATGAAAACATGTGAGTAACAGAATGAATGACTATGAATGAACAACCGCATGGATGTATAATGTATATAAAGTAAAATGACATGTAAATAAATAATTGAATGAACGAAATGAATAACTGGAGTATGAATGCATAATGTAAATAACAGAGTGAAAGAGACCAACATTTCCGAACTCATGTATGTTAAAATTCCAACGTAATTTGGGTTGGTGAAGCGCGCTAGTACCTGAATAAAAGCAAACAGGTTTTTTTAATCTTTTTTCTGTAAGAAATAGTTAAACAAAACTAAAATAACAACTCTCGACAAGACTTAACCCATTCAAGCCAATGGCAATAGGCAATCTAAGAGAACCCGAAAGATCACTGATCGGAGGGTTTTAAACCTGTAAAGTCTTTACATCTATGCTACCACGGACCAACACCAGTTCACGCTCAGTTTTCTGACCGTTATTCTCATTTCTAAGGCCTGAAAAGGCAATCAGAAATGAACTTATGTATTTAAATATTAAATATAGTAGCCTAAGATGTATTGTAAATATAAATTATTGAATAAAGCTTTGTTTAATGGTAAATGGAATTTAACCAATTTAATAATAAATATTTAAAAATTTAAACTTTTGTTTAAACTTAGGCTTATCTTTGATTTGCTCAAGTAAGCTGAGCACTATTGGATCGGTAATTTAAAAAATTTTTTAAAAAACGTAAGATTATCCATTTCGTCAAAACCGTTTTTTCCAAAAATAACAGAGCAATATTCAAAAGAAAAAAAAAAAGATAAAATAAATTTAAAAAATGCCATAGGAAATTTAAAAATTAACTGTTTTTTTTTTTTTTTTGGAAATCCATTTAACATCGCTTTTAAAAAATTTTAAAACAAAACCATTATTTAAAAAATTGTTTTTACATAATTTTTACCAAAAAAATATTTGAAACTACAAACGAAAAATAAATAAACAAAATATTTGTCAAATGTATAATCTTTTAATGTCAAATTACTTCAGGGATCATTGGGTACACAAAATCATAGGTTTTAAGTTAAGGTACCCTCAAGGATCAATTTCAGCTGGTGCAAAAACATTTGGAACTTAAAGGGCCTTAAGAACAACTTAATCTCTCAAAAAAATGTACGGGTCCAAAATTTCTTTTATTTTCACATTCAAACCCATTAACTTTGCTGTTTCTTGTGGCCCATTCTGTATAATTTATAATGATTCAACATGAACACCTTTTTCAAAATATTCATGTTTTTTCCCCTTATAACTATTAAATATAACTTTAAAATCACCTTTTTGTGCATTGCAATAACTTTTTACAAATGAACTCGATGAATAGTGAAATTAACATTTAAAATATAAAATTACATTAAGTAACCAACCACATAATATAACAATAAAAAAAAAAAATTGCAGTTAGCTTCGGAGAAACACACACATATGCTTAATTTCATTGAATATATTGTTCGTAAAAAAATATACGCAATATAAATGTCATCGTCTAGACCACAATAATCATATTAAACTTAATTTATGAATTGAAATTTCTTCACAATTTGAACCGAGGAAAAAAAAATGTACAAGTGATGAACGCAAAAGCTTTTAAAGGTTAAAGAAATGTTTTTCCCAAAAAATTCGTGATTCATATCTTTTATGATTGTTCAATTAATGCAATAATATGACTATGTAATAATAAAAATAATTCTTAAATGTGGGTTTTTTATTATAAATTTTAGTTTTTTTTTTAATTTTTGTGGTATTAAAAAATATTTTGTTCGTTCGTTCGTTCGTCTCGTCTCGAAGCCATTTTGTCTCGTCTCGAGAGCATTGCTCGAATTTCGAGACGAGACGAGTCGAATAAAATCCTTCGAGACAAATCGAGACGAGACAAACGAGACATTCAAAATTTTAATGACTTAAATCTTAAGTGAACTAACTGTAATAAATCTCCACCAATATATTTCTAGTTCTTAAGAATTATACAGGTTGTTTAAAATTTAGTGTTACAAACTTCGACGGCAGTTGGATCTTGCAAAAATAAGTTTCTATAAACATCAAGGTGAAGAAATGAATCGTTTCAGAAATACAGGGTAATAAAAATAAGAAGTTAAAATTAATTGTTTATTATTTTTTAATTATTTTGAATATTTCACTTATCTACATATTTTCTATATAGATTTTAAAACTATTGCTCAAACACCCTGTATAATTGTAAGAAAAATTTCTAGAAAACATTTTCCTGTGTTTTGTAATAGAGTTTATGTCTTATGTTCCATTATCTTTTAGATTTTTTTTCTATTTTGTGGAATTTTTTTATGTCACTTATATGTTCTATATTTTTATTTTAAATAAAAAAAAAACAAATTAATAGGTTTATTATTTTATTTTTAGTTGCATATTATGGCTGTCCGTAAAATCTTAAATTACCAATTTTTTGAGAAAACTACACAATTTTAAGAAAAGCTCAATCACGTCAACTTTTCTTTACAAGGCGTGTTATAAAAAAATATAAGCATTTAACAGGGTGTTCCATTTTAAAAAATATTAATTCACCTTCTTACTTTTTACAAGCTTCAAACATAAGAATAAACTAATTGTAAGGAAAAATGTCAAAACATTTTAAAAAGGCAACTGCTCTATAGATCTTTAAATAGTAAAAAACATGCAAAAACTATTGCCGCATCCCGAATAAAACGGTGTGTCGGCAAAGCATACAGGAGCACTTTTTGATGCCTATGCAGAGGGTTGTTTTTGAATGTTTTTCTGTTGGAGGGTTTGCCGCATTATGTTTTAAAAGATTTAATTTAAACTAAAAACAATGCATGCTTTTTTTAAAAAACATACCAGTTTCAGCAGATTTTGCAATTAGTTTGTAGGTATATAGTGTACGGGGGAGTCAACGATGGCGAGGGGTAAGTAATTTAATACCTTTAATATAAGATTGTAGATAATGTGTTAGAAGTATTAGATATATGGTTAAATAGTATGTTAAATTTTTGATATTTTGAATTAGACGGGCACGCCCATAAAGTATTAGGGTGCTACAAAACAATTTTTTAAAAAATTTAAAATAGAATACCCCTACCTATTCATATTTTTACAGTTTTTGGGTTTTATTTATTTATTTCTAGAAATTTCTATACCTACTTCATATTCTATACCCAAAAAGTTCCGTATATTAGAATATTGCCATTTAGGATAGTTTGGGTATACTAAATTATTATGAAAAAAGTTAAAAATTTGTAAAAAAAATTGAGAATGAACATCTCTAGAATTAAACATTGGAATTAATAATGTAATGATAAAATATGTGTGTTCCATTTAAAACATGTGTTTTTTTATCACCACCTTGTGGTGAGACAAAAAATTATTTTAAAAAATTTTAAATTACCTAGTCGGAACTTTTTATTAAATTTCCCCAAATTTTTTGAAATTACCCTATACTTTATAATGACTGTTTTTAAAAATTAAATTTTAATTGAAAAAAACCCAAAACAATCGAGACAAACAACAAAACAAACAGACGAGAAAATTTTCTCTCTCGTCTTCCCCTTTTCCTTCTCTCTGAAAAATTATCTCGAAATTTCGAGACGAGAGAAAAAGGTTTTATCTCTCTCGTCCATCTCGTTCGGGCAACTTAATTCAGCGTTTCTTGTCAATATCACGGATATTGAGGGAAGTAGGGAAAATGCTAAATATCTTTTGCTCTAGTTTAATGTTCCATAAAATTGCAGTAAATGGAAATGTTTCCGGTAGAAAAAATTTTTATTGAAATGGAAATATTGGAAATTTCCACTTCTGGGAAATATTAGAAATTTTGAAATTATCGAAAAAAAAAAATAAAAATGCGTTTTAAAACATTAAAACAAAGAATTCCATAAATTTTTATATTTTTATGCAGTACAAATTTCACACGAGAAAAATAATTTCCCAAATAGTACGTATATTATTACGATTGGGAATAATTCGATTCGAAGATTCACCGATTATTGCTTGTTGCCTATTGCTTGCTTTAGAAGAAGATTAATAATTGAACTCCCATGAAGATGACATTGATGTGAATAAAACAAGGTGTGGATGACATCGATAAAGATATGCCTATTGATCAAGTTGCACAACTTGTGTCCCGTGGTCGTGTGATTTTTTTTTTAAAAATTTCACTATTTTCTTTGTATTTTTACTTAAATTTGTATTTATATTTTTGGGTTTTTTGCGTTTTAACTTTTAAATAACAATTTAAATTATGTATAAATAACCCTATTTGAAATACCCAAAAACAAAATTTGCTATCGGAAAAAAGGAAGAAGTTAATGGCAAAAAAAATTGGTGAGTTTACGGTTCTATCAATAGTGTCGTTCATTACCTTAGTAGCGACTGTAATTTATTTTTTAATTAATTAATATTTTGCTTTTAACATTGTTTCCATTTGTACTTACATTTTGAATCAGATACTTTTTACCTGATTTTGAATATTCGGTTCTCAAAATCACTTGAGCTACGTTTGTGTAAATATCCGGCCAAATCTGACCATTTACGGTTTTACCAATTATATGATAAACTTTCAATAAATGTTACGTTTTTTGAGTTATGTAGTTATTGTGTTATTGTGTTTTTTTTTTAAGCGTAAGTATCTAAAAATATATAATTAAAGTTAAAACGGAATATCACGCAATATTTTTTTATAGTTTTAAAAAATTAATATAAATTGTTAAAATAGATTTGACTAAGATTGCTTATATCTTTTTTGTCATTAGGAGCTTCTTTTTCTCTTTTTATTTCAATAATTTATTTAATTACAAGTTTTTTAAAATTAGAGTCTTGCGACAATATTTTACTTTCCTAAAAATTATATTCATGTTTCGTATGAGATTCATGTTTATGTAGGGCAGTTGAAGCATTTTTGGTATATTTGTGGCCGTTTAGTCTATTTTCTAAGTATTATGTCGTCATTCCAATATTTTTTTAAACAAACAACGAAAGGTGTTATAATGGTCAACCCAGCCATTGCTTTAACCTCTGCAGAATATCGCCAAAATTTGTAATAAGAAAGCAGACCTTAATAAAAAAATTCCCGGGAAAAAACCCCTTTCTGGGTTAAAAAAGGACCCATTTATTCTCAACAATTAAAAAAAGCACCAAAGAAAACTGACAAAAAACAAATATTTGCTATATGTGTGGTCTATCAAAAAAATAAAAAATTCTTTAAAGCTAACGTGATTGTTTGTCATGAAACTTTTTAAACTGTTATTTACCTTTTAAAAATAAATACCAAAAAAAAAAAAAAACTAACCTAATTTCCCTTTGCCTTTGTTAAAAAAATTTTGGAATGACGACACAATACTTAGAAAATATACAAACCAAAAATACCAAAAATGCTTCAACTGTTCTAAAAAACATGAATCTCAAACGACTAACACACTGTATAAAATGTTTGAAAACAACAAACCTTCCTGTATACAACATACCTTATAAGGGGATAATTTTGAAAAAATTAAAAAACCCCTTTGGGTTTTGATCGGCTGGTTAGTTAAACGACTTTTTTTTTTTAATTTAGATAATTAAAAAGGAACTGAACTGAAGTGATCCAAAATAAAATGCTCCTTTAAAAAATAAATATTTTTTTAAAAAACATTTTTTTATAAAGTTTTTTTTGTTTCTTTTTTTTTTATAATAGCCGTTTTTTCCCTTTCAAAAACTCAACTTTTAAATTCCGGTAAAAAAAACTTTTTTATATAGTGAACAACAATTGACAGTAATGGTCAAAAATTTTTACCTTTCCTTTTAAAACACTAAAAAAACAGAGGGCCGTATTCCTGGGCCAATCAACTGTTACTGGAGAACTCTTTTCCTTTCATTTCACTAGGGTTATTCAGCAAACATGGCCCCCCGTTTAAAAAACCGTTTAATGAAAAAAAATGTAAAAAAACATAAAAAAAGTTTTTTAAAGGTGTTTATTAAATTTTTGTGCCAATTTAGTGTAAAAACATAAATTTTTAAAAAAAAAAAGGGGAAAAATAGGAAAAGGGTTGGTTTGATTTTTCTTTGATGATGAATATATCGAAAACAAACTTATATTTTTATTAATTCGTGATCAGTAAAAAAAAACCCCAAAACCAAATATGTTTTTTAAAATTCTTTTTTTTTTTGTTTAAATAAAATTCGTTGTTGGTGGTAGATAATTCTA
>JAHBCN010014421.1:0-22724 GCA_019359885.1 Listronotus oregonensis
AAAATTCCTAACCTGCGCGCCACCTTTCTGGCTTCTTTCGATGCGCTTCTGACCAACAGGTGGCGCTGTATATATTAAAATTTAATATTTTCCCTCTTAAGAAGGCGAAATCAGCGCCTCTATAAAAAAAAGAAGTAATTAAAAAATTCATAAGTTTCAACTCGTCTTGGCGTCTTTTTGCATTCTGTTCTTTCAATTTTCTATTTCCTGGGAATATCTCCAAGTAAAAATTCGCATTTGTAATGAATTTAAGCAAATAATGTAAATTTGTGATTGTGTATGTATAAAGTGTTAGATTTAAACAGACATTACGTTCCAGTGAGTGGCGTCTTTGACGCGAGTAATAAAACCCAATTTATGACGATTTATCAGTACCAGTTTGTAATTTAGATGTAATAAATTATTCATAAAATAAACCCAGTGGTTTAATTGAAGGGAACATTAGCCCTTCTGGTCCTTCGAGGGAAAAGTAAGCGTGTAAGCTTATTCTAGGCTTTATGCGTAGACAGCGGAGTTATTTCAATTTAAATGTATTTTTTCATAACTGGACGCAGGCAGCCATGGAATTCTTAAAATCGCATTTTTTGTACAAATTATCGTAGTATGCTATGACAAAAAAAAAAAAAAAAAAAAACAAAGATAACATGTGTATCCCCCATGATGTTTTTTTTAGTGACAACTAGTGAATCATAAGGCAACAGTTCATTTGTGCTACTGTTATTTAAAGTTTAATATGATAGAATGCTACATAATTTGCCAAAAAAAAAATGGCATCAGGCTTTAGAGTGAAACTATTTCCAGAAAGAAATATGCAGAAAATAAACAGAAGATATTTTTTACTCCTTTATCGAAAGTTTTAATCAAACAAAAGTGTTTCTTAAGCGTAGAAATTAGAAACCCTTTATAATTAATCAACAAACAGAAATTAACGTTTTGGCATATTTTAAAGTTTATCGTGAAAATTCCACAAGAGACTGTAGGTCAGATCTTGATCTATGCTAAGGAACCATTAATAAAATAAAAAAACACATAATTATGTACCCCACAAATACAGATCTACACAAACTTTGTTGCCAGGTGATTACAAAAGGCGTATAAACTTTTGCCAATGGTTTGTAAATGCTGCTATAGAAACTCCAAACGATTAATTCTTTGAAGCAATGATACTAATTTTAGTAATAGATGAATGTTTCACCGAAAGAAGCAACATTATTGGAGCATTGCAATCTCCTGCGCCATCAACCTTTTAATTCACAAAGATGTTTTTGCTTAAACGTATGGTGCTGCCTCATTGGATCAAAAATTGTTCTACTTCTGTTTTATAAAGGATCTTTAACAGGCAAACAATATCTGAATTTACTAAGAAATGTGTTGGAGGATTTTTTGGATGATGCTAATATAGCTATTGTTAGCATAATGCATTTTATTATTGTTACTTAGTTATGTGTTATTATTAAAAAAAAAAAAAAAAAACTAAAAATACGATGTTTATTATTTACCCAAGTAATTAGAAGGTTTGATAAATTATATACTTTATTTAAATTTAGTTTGTCATAGCGTACTAAGATATAATTTGTACAAAGAATGAGATTTTAAGAATTCCATGGCTGCCTGCGTCCAGTTAGGAAAAATGCATTTAAATTGAAATAACTCTGCTATTTATCATCTTAGAAAAAAAATGTTAATAAATAATTGTATAGAAAATTACATTCTCTATCGAATTAACGTAACAAATACAGGGTGTTGCATTTAAAAAAAGTATATTTTTGTGAATAACTCGTAAATCTGATGTTCATTTGTTTTTCTATTATCGTTATTGTAAACAGCGTAAAAATGTACATAACTTTGCTAATTTAACCTAACTTGTATTTCTTATAATAAAAAAGTTAGCAATAACAGAACAACTGGGATGAAATGTGTTAAACACCGGAAAACCCGGCACTCACGGTACTTTGGTACTTAGGTCTATATATGTATATATAATCCGTAGGATATAATGTACATATATAATAATCCTTCGTGAGCTGTCATAAAGATAAAAAAAAATAGTGCCAACTTAATTTTGAACACGGTGTATATACATTTATATATATATATATATATATATATATATATATATATATATATATATATATATATATATATATATATATATATTTTTTTTTTTATTTTCTTGGCTCCCTAATTTCTTTTTCATAAACGTTTATTATTTTAGGTATTGTAGATTGTCATTCCTTGGCTTTTAATAAGTTAATGCTGGGTACGACGGGATTAAGTGCTGGCATTTTCATTCTCATTCATAGTTTGACTAAGAATAGTGCAGCTAGTTCTTTACTATAGTAATCAAAAAAGTCACCAAGGCTGTTAATGTATGCTTTGGTCTGTCTAAATAATTCAACACTATTTTATTGAAATTGATTATAACATTTTTCTTTTGAGCCAAAATTGAATGAACTTTGCACACCGCACCCGATAAAATAAATTTAATTTAAGGTTTAAAAGCTCCGTTATACTTTTTAACCAAAACTAAGGACATTAACGGCTTCTCCGGTCCAGTAATTTACCGCGCTTGGATTTGTAGGGATAGGTTAATCTCGAGTCCATGCCGACACACCACAAACAATTTTCGCCTTAAAGGTTAATATAATTTAAATTATTGGTAAAATTAGGCCAATTTTATGCGAAAATCCTCTCTGAAAGAAGGACTTCAGAACCCAAACGATGCAGCAAAGACGCGTCGCTGATTTGCCTGATAAAATTATTAAAACCTTATGTAATTAAATTTGCTTTAAAACAGTAATTAAACCACATTGGCTTCCCCAAACGTCGATATGACCAATACTTATAAGGACTCTATTTTAAATTTTGGTGTAAAATAAAGCTTATTGGCAATTTAAAATGATCGTATAAACTTTATCATGTATCGTCTTAAGGCGCGTACAGACATAAAACAAAACATCGTATCGTAACACGTTCGTATCATGTTCGCGTAACATGTGTGGACGGTACATCGTAACAGCGTAACTCGGTAACATCGGAACATCACGGCGTCCCATCAGTTGTCGGTTTTTCAGCGTCACTTCAAATAGATGACATGGGCTGATGTTGCGTCGTCTGTTTGCAAGTTTGGACGGGAATGCGTAACAAGAGCGCGCCATTTTCTTAATTAAAATGGTACATGGAAAAATATGGAACGTCAGAATGTTCTGCTATAGGTTATACGACGTTGTTTTGTTACACAATAATTTATCGAAACACCGAACTTCGATGCGTAACAAAAAATTGTTGCGCGACGATTTTGCGAAACGAAGATTTGTTCTATGTCTGTACGCGCCTTTAGGTTTCCCAGACATAAAATCTCTGGGGCCCAATTTTGTAAGCAAATTTTTTAACATTTTTTTTCTATCTTTTTTAAAACAGTGATAAACCTATATGTTACCTTTAAGAGCAACAGGGACATGTGATCCCTATTTTAACTTTCTTTTTCCTTATATTTTTACAGAATCCTAGTCCTGAAAACCAATCTCCAACGAAACCATTGTGTTATCACTCCTTTAGTTTATTCTATTTCAATTTACAGAAAGTGCTGAAAATGACAAACTTTTTACCAGCCCTTTTGAGCTCTCCCTAAAAAATTAAAAAAGTTTAAGAAAAAAAGTACTTTTTTTTAACTTTTTTAAAATAAATATAGCATACTATTAATTTATTTTAACTGGCTTTAGTAAAACTAAAAAAAGATATTGGATATTGATATGTTTTTTTTCATTTTGTTTTATTTTACGTCTGATTTTATTAAATAATTCTGTAAAGACAAATAATTTACAAAAAGAAAAATTTTTCAAAAATATTAATTTTTGGATTTTTCAAATATTTTTTCATTTTTGTTTTGTAATCGGAAAATTGACTTTTTTTGTAATTTTAATATTTTTAATAAACTTTAGGAATAAAAATATTTGACAACTCAAAAAAAAATTAATATTTTGATTTTACATTCCAAAAAAGTGGAGCACAACATCTAAACAATTACCAAAATGTATTTTGAGCTGCTTAAGAACAAAAGGCAATTAAAATGTTATTTTTTGTTTAAAATATTTTTTAAATTTGGTCTATATATCAAATTAGGTTTACAAATACTTCTTCCATAGGTCAGTCAACAAAGAAAACATAACTTTAAACTTTCTTTTAACTTTCAGTATCAACCAGCATAAATACAAGTTTCTCAAACTTACCTTTAAGTCTTGTGCAATATTGCTACTAAAAGTTCTACGTCTATGCTACACAGACCCGAGCTTTTGCTGCCTAAGACTTTGTTTGTGACATAAACGTCAATATCAATATAATAGTTTAGCCGTTTTGTTGCATCCTCCATATAGGTTATATAGAGATACGACGACCACGATAGGAAACTAATGGCTCAATTTCAAAAATTATTTATTGGAAAACCACAAATCTGCGTTTTAAGGCAAAAAAATAAATGGAACTTTGGATAAAAATATGTTTTGTCTTTTCTTTTACCGGTAATGATGGTATTTAAAAAAAGTATATGTATCATTACTCATATACAAGTAATTTTAATATATTTTATATAAAGAGGATTTTAAAAGAAAAATGTTTTTTTAATGATGTTTTTTTTATAAAGCAACGCAAAAATAATTGTGTCTACTGCGTTCAAATATAAAATGTTTTTTAAAGGGCATATAGCCTTTGTTCTAATGGTACTGGTAAAGATAAAAATTTACCAATTAAATAATAAAAGAAACATGTTATTTACAAAAGGCATGAACCACCGTGTTATACTCGTTTTTGTTACAAAAAAGCTTTTATGTAAAATTCACAGTCACAAGAAAATGTCGGAGATCACCTAAAAAATGTAAAAAAAGTATCCATCAAAAGTCTTTGAAGTTAAAGTTTGAACTGAAAAATAATAAAAAACCTTAAAAATAATAATTAATTTTGATACAAAACAATTTGTTTTTTGTGTTTACTCTACTTGTACAGGGTGTACAACAAGAAAGGAAACCGGCTGTATCTCAAAAAATGTTTATCGCACAGCGTTGGGGAAAATATTTTAGTAAAAGTGGTCAAGAGAAATAGCTGGAAATTATTTTCAAGTTTCTGAAATGGCCGCTAGGGGGCGTAACTGCAATCTTGAATCTAAAAAAGTGATGTTTCTGTGAATTTTGCTACATTAACCTAACAAAAAATACCTGATTTTTAAAGTCGAAGATATTTTAAACCGTTTTTGTTTAACAGTTTTTGCTGTATCTCTAAAAATAAAGTGGTGGGGGTATTTAAAGGTTTTCGTAAAAAACACCCTGTATCTTCGAAACATCTAAGCCGATTTAATTAAACTTAGGCTAGTTAAAAAGAGCTATTCTTGAGCTATAAATGTTATACTATTTAAAGTTTTGTTAGTTTCACATGTCGCCGCTAGAGGGCTTTTTTCGAAATTCCTACAGAAATGATTAATTTTCTCAAAAAAATTAAATGCATTGGTATAATTTTTTTTATATTAAAGTAGCTAAATGATGCTTAAACAAGCTCGCGAAAACAATATCTCGATATTTTGTTCCTTACCTAAAATTTAGGCCAAAGAAAATTTTATACCTCAATATCTCAAAAACTATAAAAGCTACAAGAAATTTTATATACATAAATTATGTATTTTTATAAAACCTTTAATTTAGGTTATATAATCTTTTTGCCCTAATGCAATACTTTACGAATTATAATCAATAAATCGAATTTTCGGGATTTTTTTTAAGGTAAACCCTGGAATTCGATTTTTTTATTATAACTCGTAAAGTATTGCATTTAAACGAAAACATTATATAGCCTAAATTTAAGGTTTCGTAAAAATACCTAATTAATATCCTATAAAATTTCTTGTAGGTTTTATATTTTTTAAAATATTGACGTATAAAATTTTCTTTGGTCTGAATTTTAGGTAAGGAACAATATATCGGATTTCTTTTTTTCCGAGCTTGTTTAGGCATTATTTACTATTTTTTTATAAAAAAAATATACCAATGCATTTAATTTTTTTGAGAAAATTAACCATTTTGTCGGAATATCTAAAAAAAGCCCTCTAGCGGCGACATTTGGAACTAACAAACCTTCAAATATTATAACATTTATAGCCCAAGAAAAGCTCTTGTCAACTAGCCCAAGCTTGTTACAATCGACTTAGCCGTTTTGAAGATACAAAGTGTTTTTAGGGGAACTTTTAAATACCCCCACCACTTTATTTTTAGAGATACAGCAAAAATTGTCAAACAAAAAAGGTTCAAATTATCCTCGACTTTAAAAATCAGGATTTTTTTTTAGGTTAATATAGCAAAATTTACAGAAACATCACTTTTTTGGATTTAAGATTGCAGTTTCGCCCCCTAGCGGCCATTTCAGAAACTTAAAAAGAATTTCCAGCTATTTCTCTTGACCACTTTTACTAAAAATATTTTTCCCCAATGCTGTGCGATAAACATTTTCTGAGATACATTGTACACCCAGTACAATATCGTTTTATAATAAGGTTATTTAGTACTTAAGGTTGTAGAAACACTAATTAGTACTTAAAATTCTGTCAATAATTAGATGTAAAATGGAAATGTAGCTAATATCTTATAAGCAAATCTCGTAAACAAACTCTGGGATTCTGTAAATAAAATACTTTTTGGTTATACTTTACTTGTGGCACCAAATCGATTCAAACAAAGAACTGTTGATTTAACTCCTTTATCTCTTTAGTTGTGGTTAGTTGTTAATCTACCAAAATTAGGTAAATTTAACCGCATGGTTAATCAAAAAATGTTCCTACGGTTAGTGGAAAAAAATTCTCTAAATATTTAGCATTTCAGTAAAAGCCTTTTATTTAATATTATATTTAGGTACTAATACATTTTAAGAACAATTACACAAACGAAAAAAAAATTATCTAATATTATTTTATTACAATTTAAACTAATATAAGAATAGTTGTATGATGCCAATCAACAATTAATATAGAAATTATTAAAGTTAAATGTAAACCCAAATATAAAAGTGACAAAACAACATTGTACTTTATAATGCACGAGACCATCTTAATACTGACCTACGGATTTTAAAAAAAGGCATGGCTTTATATGCTAAAAAATAAAGATATCTTACGCTAAGAGCACAATTGCCTAAAAAAATAAAAATAATTGGGTTTGTCTAAAAGGTGCTGTGAAATGCAAATTTGCATTTTAAGTGCTTGGGAAACGTTGACGGAAGGGGAAAAAGATGGGTTAAACATCGAAAAACCCGGTACTCACGGTCCCTGGTTTTAGGGGGTATATATGTATTTATTATATGTCTAATATAAGTATATATGTATATGCAAATCCTTCGTGAGTTGTCACAAAGATAAAAAAAAATAAATAAAAGTGACAAAACAACTTTGTACTTATATAATGCACGAGACCATCCTAATACTGACCTACGGATTTTAAAAAAAGACATGGCTTTATATGCTAAAAAATAAAGATATCTTACGCTAAGAGCACAATAATTGCTTAAAAAAATAAAAACAATTGGGTTTTGAATGATGCATCAACATAAAAAAAATAAAATTATCTAAAGTTTTTGGTTATACTTAAAGATTAAAGCCAAGTTAATTTTTGCTTCAATAACCCAGACTTTGGGTCATTTAAAGCCGGCTTCCAACGGCGCGGGACTTGCCAAGTGACTTGCCAAGTGACTTGCCGAGTCATCGGTTTGGCAAACAAATTTGCCAAGGGCAAAACGACGAGGCCTCGCTATTCCCCGAAAGTTGAAAAGCTTAACGTCACTCGAATTCTAAATTGTTTTACACGGATTGTTATTTGGGAAAACGGGGGAGTATTTGATAAGAAAAATGTTAGCGCCACCCAAAAAAAAATCAGGTAATGAACTTGTTTCAGTTTTATAGTAATGGGCGGTGAATATTTAAAAGCAAATAAAAATAAAGAAAAAGAAAGAAACGATGGTGGACAAAAAACGACACGAGAAAAACGAAATGCAAGACCGTGTAAACGGTTTACAAAGGATTCGTGAACCCGATGTCGTTTATCTTTGGGCTCCCAAATTTACCGACAAGACGGGAAAGCCAAGCCGCGGCGAACGGGCGAACCTTTGCATTGAATGATGCACCAACATAATAAAATGATCTAAAGTTTTTGACTCTTAAGATTAAAGCCGTATTTTGCTCAATAACACGGCTTAAGATCTTAGCAGCGACAAAAAATGCCAGGTAAACACAAATAACTATGTTTTAAGAAGTAGAGTTTTTTTAAATTTTAGCAATAAAATTAATTTTTATTCTGATTTCGCTACAAAAAAAATATTTTAAAATTTACCCATATGACTGCCAACATAAAGTCCCCTGCTGGTTTTAACCATAAATATTTAAAAATATAATGATGGAAAAAATAAACATTGTACTCCATAATACAGAAAAACACTTTTGTTTTAATTTAAAGCTTTTAAAAATGTTTTTTTTTTTTTTTAAATAGTACAATATTGTATAAAATAAAGGTATTTTCGGCTGTGTCCAAAACCACTTAGCTGAAATTTACCAATATACTGTAGGCCATTGATAGTATGATCGCATACACAAGTGGCTATTAAATGATGCATTAAAAAAGATTAATTAGGGATAATATAAAGTTTTTATACTGTTCAGGTAGATTTTTGCTTTAACAACTTTGGCATGGAGTATATTATGACTTTTTGCAGCAAGGTAATAACAAAAAAGCACGTAAACTTTGATCTTTTTTTTTAATTTTTATACTCAGCAGCATTTTATGTTATCGTCTCGCCCAAAGACGGGATGTTTTAAAATTAAATGCTCTATAAAAGTGTCCATTGCGGCAAAGTCGCAACTCACACCGGCGAGGTAGTACGGGTCACTAAACCTATTTTTTTCATAAAATTTTCGTTTTTCTGTCATTTTCTCATAAATGACAAGAGCTACAGAAAGAAGAGAAATAACAAAGTTGTTGGAAATTTAATTTTCTTCAAAAAAGGTAATAAAAAAACGAATCGGTAAGACCAGTTTTTGAAATATGTGGCCTTAAATTAATTTTAGTACGAAATTTCCATAAATTATAATTTGTATTATTAGTATAGTAATATTAATTAAAGACCAAATATCTCGAGAAATGTTGGTCTTAGCAATTTAATTATTAAAATCTGTTTTGTAGGAAATTATATTTACAACAACGTTGTGTAGCTATTTATGAAAAATGGACAGAAAACGAGAATTTTATGAAAAAATTAGATTTAGTGACTTAGTCTTTGGGCAAGACGATAACATAAAATGCTGCTGAGTTATAGAAATTAAAAAAAGGATCAAAGTTTACGTTCTTTATAAATGGAAAATCTTTACACGCTTTGGGCGAGTACTTAATATTAATATTAAGGGCTAAAACTTTTAGGGAATGTTTTTGGGGGTATTTTCAACAAAATTTTACAATGGGACCGAAAAAGAATATATATTTGCAAAAAAAATCACCTCAATATATATATTTTAGAGTGTTTCAAAAAAACAGCTTTTTTCTTTCGAAAAGATTGAAACATCTCTTCAGAGGTTTCAATCTTTTTTTATTTATTATTATCTCCAAATAAAGACCCTGGCGCAGGAAAAACTCTTAATTTTAATATTTAAAGGTGGCGATGTTCAATTTTTTATTTTCATTTAAATAACATGGGAAAAATACTTTTTGTAGTTTTAAATTTTTTTACTCAGAAACAAATTTCTGTATATTAATGAACAAGAGAGTTTTTTGTAGGAAATTTAACGCTCTCTGAATAAAGATTTACGTAAGGTCAGCCGTTTCGGACTTATCAAGCCTTAACCACTGAATTGTTTAAAACAATGGTATTATTTAATAATATATGCGATAAAATCGATTTATACTACTTATATATCATCTATTATCAACTAAAAAATAAAAATTTATAAATCTGTAGTAAAACTTGGAGACAAACTGAATAAGTATGCCGTAGTATTTAAAAGAAAGTTTTTTTTTACCTAGGATCACTGTTATAAACTTTTATGAGGATTTTTTGTGCGGTCCAGATGTGGTGATTAACATGGATATTTGACAAATTGTTTCTTTAATCGGCAGAAGTTTTTTTTTTTTTTTATTTTAATTTTTAATATCTAGCCTTAGAGCCAAACAGTATTAAGTTCACGTTTTTTTCATTTTAAGGTGATTGGTTATTCCTACATAATTTTTCCCGCTCTATGTAATGATGTTAAGTAGTAAGTTTTATTGTTTCTAGTTTACCAGATATACTTTTAAACCAATATTAAGTCCAATTTTGATTAAAGTTATACGTGTATTAAGTGATTATGATACCTTTTGGCTTTAAATTAATGAAATTACACCAAAATATTAAGTCCCATATTATTTAGTATTACATATGTCCAAGGATTGTGGGGTTATGTTTTCCAGTGGAAGTAGTGTTTACAACTTGTGTATTGTGCCCTTGTTTTGTGTAATATTTTGGCGATTTGAGAGTTTTTATAAGTTGAAGTACATTTTACTTAAAGTACATTAACCAGTATGACAAAATGTCATTTCGGGCACCGAATTCTAGTAGTGGTGTGATGAGCGACAACTTAAATCAAAAACAGAAGCAGGAAAATGCGCTATCACGCAAATGTTTAAACGGTACATGTTCAGGTAGGTACTATAAAGTATGTTTCCTTTCACGACATCGACATAGCCATTGTAAACAAAAACAATCGGTGTTGTGTTAAAAACATAGGTTATGGTTTTCATAGATATGGGGAGGGTACGGTAGTTTATCAAAAAAGTCTGGTAGTTTATATTTAACTTTTTTTTTCAGTTACTAAATAGAGACCTAACAGAGCCTAATCTTGCCATATTTACCAATTTAGAGCAAGCAAACTAGAACACTTCCAAATCAATTATTATCGACCAAGCCCCATCCAAAGATTTATCTTCCTGTGGTAGCTGTGACATTCTGGAAGTTGCAACCATACATATTCGTCAAGAAGGTTGTTCCGACAGTTATGCTGCGCCTCCGCACTTTTGATATAATGCCCGATGTAGGAGTTGGCGCATAGAGACGTGGCTTGTGGATTGAGGCGATAAGTTCGCATCCACTACTGCAAGCAAAAGTCGACTCTATTGCGCCATATTTTGTTTTTAACAAACCCTATAAAATCGACATCAAGGAAAAATCGAACACAAACGTGGCAGGTGTAATCAACATCTACACAGACGGTTCAAAAACAAAAGAAGGTACAGGATGTCGAATCTATTCTAGATCTCTAAACTTAAACATCAAATGGGCTATGGGTGAGTTGCCAAGTGTCCTTCAAACTGAGCTCACAGGCATAACCATAGCTGCAAAAGAAATAATCAAAAGGCACATCACTGATAAGATTGTGCTTATCCATACGGATTGCAGATAGCCTACTAGACTAGCCCTGAGGAGACCACGCTACACCTTAAGTCTGGTACTAGAATGTCACCGTGCCCTTGAGGATACTTCTAGTAGCAACGTGGTCACCCTCTGCTGGATCAAAGGACTCGCTCACTCCAAAGGCAACCGCATTGCTGACTCGTTGACCAGAAAGGCTGCCGGGGCCAAATCTTTTGGACCCGAGCCCTTCGTAGGTCTGACAGGGTCTGCGATAAAGGACATAATCAAAATACACTCTCATCAGCAGTTTACAAGACGATGGGATGAAACAGTAAACTGTAACTTTTCCAGGAAGTTACTAAACTACCCTGACAGAGATACAGCTAAACATTACTTGGCAATGCCTAGGGCGAACCTTCGCCTAATCACGGGCGTTCTGACCGGACATTGACCATTACAAAAGAACCTTTTTAAAATGGGTATAAATGACACGCTTCTATGTAGAGGTTGTGAATAGGAAGACGAGACGGTGGAGCACTTCCTTTGTGACTGCCCTGCACTCTCGTCCAAGAGAAGATCCATGCTGGGCGAGTATTGGCTTTCGTTAGCCGACACTAAGGAGATTCCCCTCGGAGACGTTCTCACCTACTTTAAATCAGTAGGATGGGCGGCGTACTGAGTAAGGAGTCCTCTTTAGGAGGAAGCACAACGGGCCTACTGAGGCCTAGGTGCCGTGATATCTATCACCCACCCCATCTTCAGATTCAGAAGCCTACACTAAAAAAGTTATCAAATATTAATAAGAAGTTATCTTACCTCTCCCGATCCCGTTCTTAAAAGCCGTAGTCCTCTTACCTATAAAAAAAAAAAATGAATCTTACACTATAACCTTCCAAGCAAGAACTATATCTCTTTATCCAGTTGTTTTGCAGGGTAACAAAACAATATATTATTTTTTAAATGTTAGAATGTTTTAAAAATCACCTACTTTTATTAAAAAAATACGGTTTTTGTTAGAAAAGACTTAGAGAAGATCTGCTTTTTTTCGTTTTTTTCAACCCGAAACGAAAATTTTTGATGATATATAGGTTACTATTATTTCATAACTTAATTATTCCTAAAAGGTGTAAAACAATGAAAATAACACCTAAATCTTGTTAGTGATGTATCTCCAGCCGTATTTAAGTGATAACTAACTCCCACTGGACAAAATAAGGGATCATACGTACTGTATATAACCGCCCAGTAACCAAACTTTCATGACAATTTCCTATATTAAAGAAACTTGGGATCCGCAGAATCGCAAACAAGTATAATAGAACAACAGCCTTTAATCTTGTTTAACTTTATGACCACCCACGAAGTCCAAGTACTAGAGTACCGGGGTACCGGATTATTCAATGTTTAATCCATTTTTCTCTAGTTACGTCAACGTTGTCCAAGCACGGATAAAAGCAATTGTTGCATTTCACAGCACCTTTTAGACAACGCAGTATTGCCACAACGAACGTTAAATAACTACTACCTAAACATGTCTCCCCGGTTGATGATTGAACCTGGGTTGCCTGCGTGGCAAGAAGATACCCTTTTTTTATCTTGGGACAGTCCACGAAGGCTGATGCCTAAGTACTAATGTACCGTGGGTGTCTTCAGTGTGGTGAGAGGGAGTTTGTTCACACGGGAATTAAATTTTTGGAGATTGGGAGGAGAAGGAAAAACTTCTGCGGGCAGCAGGTTCCATAGTCTTGACACTCTAGGGATGAAGGAACGAAGAAAGCGGGAAGTTCGGGGCCTCTCTAACTGAACTGTAAAAGAATGCATAAAAGTTGCACTACGTGTTGCTCTGTTGGGAGCTGCCAGAGAAGGAATAATACTGGCCAATTCCTCTGAGCAGAAGCCGTGAAAATACCTATAGAAGAGCGACAGATCCCCTACAGCTCGACGATGGGCAAGAAGAGGAAGCCTTTCTGTGAGCGTTGGATCATTAATAAGACGAACAGCTCTTTTTTGAATGGAGTCCAGAATGCTAAGTGTTGTAGGGGACGCCATTCCTCAGACATGAGAACAATATTCCAAAGAGGGTCTGATTTGGGATACATACAGAGTGTACAGATTGGAAGAAGAGAAATATTTTCTGGCTCGAAAGAGGAATCCAATCTTTTTTGAAGCCGCAGAAGCTATGGATGAAATGTGTTTGTGCCAGTTGAGGTTATTCTCAAAAGTAACGCCGACTAGATTAAACGACTCTTTGTTCTGCAGAACTTGGCCACTCATATGTAAGGGATGAGCATTAGCAGACTTTTTTCGCGACAGCGAACATGACTGTGTTTTTGAGGCATTAAACTGAACACGATTTTTGGCGCCCCAATCCAAGATAAGTTTGAGGTCTTGTGAAAGAGATATCTGCATTGACCTGCGCTTGTTTTCAAAATCAGAATTACACGGTGGCTTAAGAAATTGAATACTAGAGTGGAGGGTACTATCGTCAGCAAAACTATGAATGGGATTGATTGTGGAAGAGGGAAGATCGTTAGTGTGTAGAAGAAACAGCGTGGGTGCCAGCACTGAGCCCTGGGCACCCCAGCATTAATTTGGTAGAAGCTGGAGGAATGACCATCTACACTAACTGATATACGTCGATTAGAAAGGAAACTGGAAAGCCAAGAGCAAAGCTTAGGTGGAAGACCGTAAGAAGGAAGTTTGTTAAGAAGCCCATCATGCCAGACCTGATCGAAAGCTTTGGATATGTCAAGAGCAACGATCTGGGATTCACCAAGAAAATCAAGGGACTTGTTCCAGTTGTGTGAGACAAAGGAAAGAAGATCAGCTGTGGATCTACTGTGACGGAATCCATATTGTCTATCATGTAAGATCTTATGTTTTTCCAGATACCTTAAGATTTGGGAATCAATGAATTTTTTCATTACTTTGCAAACAACTGAAAGAAGAGATATAGGTCTATAGTTAGAAGGGAGACTTTTGGATCCTTTTTTGGGGACAGGTTGCACACGTGCAGCTTTCCAACTCTCCGGGAAAATGCCCGTGTCGTAAGAGATTCGAAAGAGGCGAGTTAGGATGGGTGCAAGCTCGGGAGCACATTTTTTTAAGACGATTGCTGGTATGCCATCCAGCCCACATTGATAGTTATCACTTGAAAACTGTTGGTGATACTTTACTAATCGAAAAGTTCTATTTAAGATTTTAGTGTTATTGAATACTTAGTATTTTTTATTGGGGAATTTTTATTTTTGTTGCCATTTATAATACTATTTTTAAAAGTAAACAAGAGTTAAAAACAATATTGTTTATTTGTGGGTTATACCACTAAGAATCAGTATTGTAAAATATCTATTTAATGTATGACTTTATATTAACAATTATATAATTGCAATATTAAAGTAACTAAAATACTTTACTTATGCTTAAATATGAATCCAGAAAATCGATCAAATTAAATAGATAATAATTTGGTGTAGAAATTTACACAAAGCCGTATCCGTCAACTTTGCCTTGTTGGCGGGGCTCTTTAGAGTTAATAGATCTAAACCGCATTGAACCATTTACATTTTGATTATCCTAAAGTTTGTTTTGTGCCAGGAAGTTTAGGATGATGTATTTTGTACCTGCACTAATAATATATTGGAGTATTTATTGAAATGGATCTTTGGAAAGGCCTTGTAATAATTGAAATGGGACACTAAACAATGGTTTAGGGTTAGATGGGTAATTTTATGGTTTCCGTTATCTTATACAGGGCAAGTCTCTTACTTAAAATAAATTAAATAGATTAACGTATTTTTGTCGAGCTCTTTTCTATGAAAAATATATATTTATACAGTATGTCTCAAATTTCAGATATAACGTTTTTGATGATTTTTTAAATTGAAAGCCAGGAATTTTAGAGATGTTTAACCCAACTAAAACTTATTAAAACATAAATCCGCCACAAAACTAAGAATATATTTATAAAATTTTATTGCGAAAAAAAGTTCCTATGAATTGTTTTAATACTGGAATCCTTAACAATGATAACAGAAAAAAAACTGTCAAATTCTGACATTTGGGACAAAAAGTAAACAAGTTTTTAATTTTTAATTTTGTATACTAGTCCAGTAACTGAAGACCTGAAAGTACCTAAAACCTGTAAATAAATTTGTATAGTTTTCATTCGTGGCGCAATTCTTAGGTCTTCGCAAATGCTTTCGAGAGTGAAAAATTTTATCACGACTTCGACTTGGGAACCCGCTGAAAATGGCCCCCCAAAGTCCCAAAAATGAGTTACCCGCGAATGTGCGCCAAAATATGCGAATTAGAGAATTTTTGTATAGATAAAAAATAGAGATCACCTCGAAATCTACAAAAATTGTCCTTACCATTTTTTCGCAACACCAATATTTTTCGCAAAAGCGGCCGTCGAAAAATCCATAACATTCCACACTGGATAGATAGCCGGAAAAGGCTTAAAAACGCAGATGGGCAAAATAGCTTTTTTATCAAAACGCAAAAAAATGGCAAAGGAAATTTTCTAGGATCATTGAATACTTGCTAAGGTTTCATTATAAAAAAAGAAATATTAATAACAAACCATTAAAAAAAATTATTAAATTAATGGGATTCTCTCAAAATATTGTAAAAAAATACTTTGACCGCTTTTTTTAAATATTCTACAAAAATCAAAATGGACCCAAACTCAAATGCAAAGATAGGTACGGGGTTTTCCATTTTGATTAAAAAATGTACATAAGTGCCCGAGTAATGAAACAATTCGTCCGACCGCTTATAAGTGAATCCATGAAGATAGCGGCATTCTAGCGGTAGAGCGGCAGCTAAATTAAGGGGACTTTTGGGTCCCGTTATCTCGAAAACTATAGATTGTTTGAAAAATATTATAGGGACCATTTTTGTAGATTACAAGGCGATACTATTTTTTGTAAAAAAAAATCTCCAATTCGCATATTTTGGCAGATATTAGTGGGAAACTCATTTTTCGGGCCTTGAAGGGCCATTTTCAGGCCTTTTCAAATGTTGATAAACTTTTTTACGCTCGAAAGCAATCCCGAAGACCTAAGAATTGCGCTAAAAGGGAAAACTGCACAGATTTATTCACAGCTTTGTCCCTTCATTTACTGGACTATACAGCTATATGTTTTTTTTATTGTTTTGAATTTACAGGGTGTGTCATAAGAAAGTTTTGATTTTTTTTCCCGAAATTTGGACAGACGGTATCGCCACGAGAGTCGAACCACTTATCTCAAATTTTTAGCATGTATTGAAAAAATATTATCAGTGTAAGAAATGTTTTATTGTTGAAGTAAAATTTTGATATTTAATCTTTTATCGACAAGAAAAAAATAAAACCGGGGAGTTATGCATAAGTTGATATGCGCATTAAAAGTAATTACAAACAAAACTAGGTTCTAATTTAAAAAAACCATCAATGACATCCTAATATTTCAAATTTAGCATGTTCTGCATAAATATTTCTTTCATAGGAAAGAGCGCAGCTAAAAGCAATAATCGACAAGTGCGAGATTTTTTTTAAATTAACCTCTTTTTGATTAATTGAGTTTAATCCAAGGTAAGACTCATAATGTATGTTATAATTTATTTATTATTTCATTAAAATTTTCAACTAGTAAAGTCGCATAATAAATATATATATATATATATATATATATATATATATATATATATATATATATATATATATATATATATATATATATATATATATATATATATATATATATATATATATATATATATATATATATATATATATATATATATATATATATATATATATATATATATATATATATATATATATATATATATATATATATTATATATATATATATATATATATATATATAAAATATAAATATATATATATATATATATATATATATATATATATATATATATATATATATATATATATATATATATATATATATATATATATATATATATATATATATATATATATATATATATATATATTATTTATTGATTCTGGCATAGGATATATATTATTTTTTTATATACACATATATTTTATAACAAATATAAATTTATGTAACTACTAAAGATTTTATTGTGTATTTAAGTAATTCTAGAATATGGTTTTTGTAAATATCGAATCAGATGAGTTGCACGTAACTTTACAGTTGTGTATAAAAAAGATCTTGATTTGTTGGTACCAGAGAAAGCATGTTAGTTTCATCGGAAATTTACTAATTAAGATAAAAATCAATAACACTAAAATCTTGATAAAGATATGAGTGTTATTAAAACCATAACATTGTCTAAGGCGTTTAAAGAAACGTTAAAATGAAAATGTTCAATAAAATTACCTGCAAAATACACATTTACAGATGTACTAAATAAAGATTAAATTACAGACAAAAATACAATAACCTTTTTAAAAACTGGCAGGTAAAATTTAAAGTAAAAAACTTAAAACATATTTAGCGTAATAAAGTTGGTAAATGTTAATTGCATACATTTCGTGTTTTATTAAAAGTAGCATTTATTTAAAAAAGGGATATAATACATAATAAATTTAAAATTATTATAACTAAAAAACAAACAATTAAAATAAAAGTAAAATAAATATCAACAAATTAAAGTTAAATTTTGTTTCTTATTTATATTTATTTATCTTTTCGTTTTTCGACTTTTTTGGGCTTCACGTTAGTATATATTCTGCTATTGTGGAACTTAAATAACTGAATATTATATCTTTCACGCTTGATTTTATATTTGGGAAATCGACTTTGCGCAAACTACCCTCTCACAGGAAGTCAAAACATTTAGGCATACAAATTGAATAGATAGTAATTTTATGGGATGATTTACACTCCACCGTACACTTAACTTCACTACGTTAGCGCGACCGTTTAAAGTTAATGGATATAAACCACATTGAGCCATTTACATTTTGATTAGGTAAAATTTCCTTTTGTGTTCTAAAGCTCAGCTTAAAATTTAATGTTTTTTTAAAAAGTACTTTAATAACTGCCTAAATTTAATGTTAAAAAGACTCTTTAATATAAAAATCTGAAAGAAATAAAAAGTATACCTAGCTTATTGAGCTTTGTAATTATTGATATAATTTTAATAAAGCTGTGTTCCAAAATCTGGTTTTTTGTGTAGGGGCCATTTAGCGGATGGTAATAATATCTTGTAACGTTTTTGCTATAGCAATAAAGGGGAAAACAAACAATCTTGGTTGTGTACTCGTCAAGAAGGGATCAAGACCCATCAAAGTTTCTGTGGCCACTCAACCCCCTTTTCAAGATAAAATTTAACTAAAGGGTTATCATAATTAAAATATTTAAATTTTGTTCTAAAAATTTAAAATATGTCAAGATATTTTTTTAAATATTTATAAAGCAATGCATAATTGATATATTCCGTAAAGACAGACACATTTATATCTTCAAAAATAATAGCGGTCATTTAATTAATTCTGAAATTACAGGTATCAGCAACAAAAATATTTAACACTGGCATTTGATTTGCGGCTTCGCCCGCGTGGTCTACGCGATTTTGGCTATTTTTATCCCGTTCCCGCTAAAATTTTTTTCTAAGTTTTTGAAAATAATCTAATGTCTATGTTTATCAGGTGTAATGAAAAATTCTAATGGTAAAAGGATATTTAAATCGGTCCAGTAATTTCGAAGCCTATAAACAATCAAATCTTTTCTCCTTATAATATTAGTAGTTTAGAAAACAAAACTGAAAAAAGTGCAATACCCGTCAATTTTTTCAAAATGCATAAATATATAATTTGGTATTCAGCTTAACTTACCGTCCTCTTTAAAATCTACATTATGCCTTTGAGAGCTCTTTACTTTTTAGGGGTGAAGACTGATTGCTAAAACTATCCTTAATGTATAGTTAATAGCTTAATTTGGGTAAAATTTAACTCTAATAAGTTAAAAAAGTAGTATTCTGTTCCTTTATAACATCATTTAAAATATTTTAGTCTTAAAAAATTAACGCCTATTAATATTTTAAAAAAATATTAAAATATAAATAGGGTAGTAATTGAGGGGTTGTTTTTAAAGATTTTTGCACTCAAAAAATGTTGGTCTTACCTCATTTAAATCATAACCTACTTAACTTTTATGATACATACCTGTTTTAAAAAAGAAAGTAAGGTCTTTGCAAATGTTTTAAAAAATTATTATTAGTTTTCTTTGAAAAATACGTAGATTTTGCATTATTTGCCTTTAAAACTCTAAAATTTTGTGTTTGATGAATTACAGCTAACCTTTAACAAACCACAACTTAATTGGTATTAGACCCTCAGCAATAACAAAAAACCATTTTATTCAATTTTTTAAACTACAATTTTGTTTTTAACAAATTTTTTTAAAACAATGCTGATTTTATCGACGAAAAACTACGACTTTCGATCGCAAATAACTCAAAAAGTATGCATTTTCCAAAAAAAAAAAATGCATGGAACATTTTTTGCTTAGAAATAATTTTTCTATTGATTCCTGTGGTCACAATACAAAAAAAATTCCACCCTCAAGATAGTTTGGCAACCACCCCCAAGGTAAAGGCGGCTATCGGCATGATATAGATTTTGATCCTTGGACTATTCCCTACAGACGGTCAAAATTTTAAGTCATTTCATGCATTTGAGAAAATTGCTAGGCAAAATTGTTTGTTTCGGCTATATATATATATATATATATATATATATATATATATATATATATATATATATATATATATATATATATATATATATATATATATATATATATATATATATATATTATATTATATATATATATATATATATATATATATATATATATATATATATATATATATATATATATATATATATATATATATATATATATATATATATATATATATAATATTAAGTATCTCATACAACGTGCATAATAGTCAAAAAAGACATCAAGATCGCTACCTGATTTCTGTTTTAGAGACCTGGTAGTTATTCAAATTAGGTCAGGGGATGGGGCTATGTCGCCGATCGTTGGATCGGCATATCTGCCCCTATGGCGACTCTGATCTACTACCAACCAAGGAGATGGAAGTCCTGGTGAGAATCTGCAGAGGAAATGGATCGCAGCTTATCCTAGGATGCGATGCAAATGCACACCACATCACCTGGGAAAACACAGACACAAACCTAAGAGGTGAGTCTTTATTAAAATTTAAACGTAGTCACCAGACGGACGAGAAAGGAGGGACTAAACATAAACCCCTCCAAATCAGCCATAGTTGCCTTCACCAAAAGGAGAAATCTAGAGGGCTTAGGTCCCAAACCCCTACGAGTGAAACAATCAAGATTGTGGGAGAGGTAAAATATTTGGGTGTCAGCCTAGACTCTAAACTTACCTGGAACCAACATCTTCAGAAAACAAGAAAGAAAGCGGAGATGACTCTTATGTTAATTAGACGCGCTCATGGGAAAACATGGGGCCTTAAACCAAAAATGGTTTATTGGTTATACACCATGGTGGTAAGGCCTATGATAACATACGCATCACTGGTATGGTGGACAAAAATGCAACAAAAACTGCTGTTACAGAACTGGCCAAGGTACAGAGACTTGCTTGCTTTGCTATAACAGGAGCAATTTAAACAACCCCAACGGCAGTTATGGAGTGTCTCTTAGACCTTCCACCACTTAACCTCATAGTGATGAGAGAGGCAAGAATGGGCTACTTCCGACTGCAACAAAAACCAACTGGTGTCTACGTTAGTTTGGGACACAACAACATAAAAAGCCAGGTTTGCGGCAACATCCTGGACGAGGGAACAGACCAGATAATTCCCCAATAATCATTCAACAAAAACTTCAAGGTAAAAATTCCAGATCGAAATCGAGTGGCAACATCTCGATCTCCCCGGCACGGTTGGAGATATCATCCGGCATACGGATGAACGGATAGTTCCAAAACCAAGCAGGGAACTGGAGCGGGCGTGTACAGTGAAATGAAGAATTCACAATTCTCTATTCTAATAGGTTCACACAGTTCTGTATTTAAAACAAAAATATATGCTTTACTGCACTGTGCGAAAGAAAATAATAGGAGAGCTTATAAAAACAAGCGGATCTGCATAATAACAGACATCGAGGCGTCACTAGGGGCATTAGTAAACCTCAAGGTAACGTCCAGTCTGGAATGGGAATGCCAAAAAGAACTAAAAGTCCCAGAAAAACGCAACAGGGTAACTCTCATCTGGGTACCAGGACACTCGGGAATAGAAGGCAATAAAAAAGCGGATGAGCTAGCGAGACATGGATAATCCACACCATATTTCTGACCAGAACCTGCAATTGAAGTAACCAAAACCACAGCACGAGGGCATACCAGGAAATGGATCCAAAACAAACACAAAGGATACTGGGAGAACCTCGGTAGAATAAGACATGGAAAGGGCTTCATTAGGGGCCCATCCAGAAGAACGAAGGAAGAACTACTTAGATAAAGTAGGAAAAGACTACGCATAACAGTAGGGTTGCTAACAGTGCATGATAACCTAAGAGGATACCTACACAAGATAGGCTCATTCAATGGGGACCCATGTTGCAGAATGTGAGACGAGAGGGAAGTAACAGCCTACCATATACTGTGCGAATGCGAAGCATTGAATCACAAAACACAAGCATTATTTGGGCAACCGAAAATGAGTCCACAGGAATATATCAACCAACTAGTCTCAGGGTTATACAGACTTGTAGAAGGAACAAGACTAATCAGAGGATTGGTATAAAAGATAGTGGGAGATTAGGCACAAAAAGCCCAAGAGGCTGCGCTGCCTCCGGTAGTGAAACAAGACGGCTCCCAGGAAAAAGAAGAAGAAGAAGAAGATCTCATACAATTATTGTCATGTTAATTTTATAATAAATAAGTCACAAAGAGAGCTTTTTCAAGAACTTTATTTTAAGCTTTTTATACCATAAAGTTAATAAACTTATATATCCAATTTTTTTTTATATATAACAAATCAAATTTAAATAAAATAATACCATAATAACAATATAATACTCTACGATTAAAGCTTAGTCCTGGAAATTGACTTTGCATAAATCAACATCTCACTGGAAATCCGAACGTTTAGGCGTACAAAGTGTAGGGATAATAATAATCCGTACTTTGCCAACTTTACTTTGTAAGCGAAGCAGCTTGAAGTTAACAGATATTAACCGCATCGACCCATTTTCATGATAATTAGTAAAAGGTTTTTGTGCAAAAAGTATTTGACTTATAAGTTTTGTATCTCTTTTAAATTATTTAAATTTATATGCTGAATGC